>JH431612.1:367476-465652 GCA_000239455.1 Strigamia maritima | reverse complement strand
GCTGAATCCATATGCTATAATTTAGTTGATGTTATTTGTTGATCTTGTTTATTAGATTGTTAATGGTGGGCGATTCGAATGTCGATTTTGATGTTTTGTTTTTTGATCGGAAAAAAAAAAAAGAAAAAGCAAAAAGTGTTGTAAGTTAAAACTGGTTTTAAACTTATCGAGCATCGTGAGGGGAGACACTATGAGTCAGGGAGGAGTTGCCAACTAAAATCGTATGTCTTTCTGGTGAGGTGTCTTCTGCTTTTATCCTCGCTTGTGAAGATTTATTTTGGTTTGCACGTTCGGGTCAACTCTGAATATTTACAACGCAAAATATTTTTTTTTTATTATCTTATAATATTTTTTTCTGGTATCGTATTTATTAATTTATTTTTAGAATAAAAAAAGAAAGATTTAATTTAAATTGCTTTTTTTGGTCGTTTACAAATGAAAATCTAATTATAGTTATTGCGAGTTGAAGCGTTTTAAAGACATTATATACTGAGGAAAAGTTGGAAATAATTGATTATCATTTCATGTTGACCTGATTTGACGAATTTTCTCAGGTGAGGCAAAGTGGAGAAGGGAGGTCATTTTGACAGGTTGAAAAAGAAAGAAAAATATGATCTGGATTTCAGGTTTGCTGGACTTCCTCTTGTCATGATGAATGTTCCCGGATGTACTTTCTAGCCAGATTTGGAGAGAGAAAAAAATTGTTGCAAAAACATTTGAATGATAAATAAAATTTAAAAAAAATCTGCATTTCATTAAAAAGTATTTAAATTTTTTTTTTTTTATTATTATTTTTTTAGTAACCACACTTTTTTGGACACTGAGCCAGCCTCGGTATCCCATAGGCTCGTAGACATCGTTCCAAAACTGCGACAATGTCTGTCCGCAATGGCGGACACCAGTTCAACAAACCCGCAACTTGCTCGAAGATGTACGAATCTCAGTTCAGTAGATACATTACGCCATGTAGTTAAGTTGCCGTTGTTGGCGCCCAAACCAATCGGTAACTTACTGCCTCAGACTAAGAGTGGTCAGTTTGTGACAACCTCATCGTTAAACTTCGGAAGTAAGGATGTCGTAATCAATGGAGATGAGATTTCCAGCAATGCGGTACAAGTGGCTGCTATAAATGCCAACACATTGGCAGTTTCATCAAGCATCCATGCCGAGACCATTTTGTTGTCGAGCGGCGATGGAGAAGAGATTTATTTGTATTCTGAAGACAGTTCTTGCTGCGATCAAGAAGAATCTTCTTCCAGTTGCAGTACACTAAGCTCGGACTTGAGTCAACCGGATACACCAACGAGCACTGGCGATGGACCGAGTTGTTGTGGAGGGACGGCGAACGATGATGGACCAACTGTGTCGGTTCCATTCGGGTGGAAACGACTTCTCGAAGGCTCCGTTGTCACCTATGTCAGGTGCGATTGCGTAACTCAATATTTTTTCATTTTTTTTTATTAATTAAAAGAAATGGAAATTTAACTCAATTAGGATAATAATTTGTGATTCTGCCTTTATCATCAAATCACAAAAATAAACAAATCTATTTTTTATTTCTTTTTTTTGCATAACTTTTTGCAATTATCTAGCTTCCGCTTAAAACAGCAGGCAAGCAGACATGAGCACCAGGTGCATTTAAACAATGTATTATCTGTTTAGATCGTTCTGGTTGCTGTCACAAAACCGTGGGGGTGAGAAAATACATTTAATGACGATATTATTACAGTGTAATTTTTTTTTAATAGAAAAAAAAAATAATTAATAATATCTGTTTCTGAAACATCAACTCCAGGTGCACTGTCATTTCACTTTTATCTTACGTGCTTTGCATAATTTATGAAGTTTGTACATAAACTCAACAACTCGCATGACAGTTTTGGAAATTTTTTTTATTTATTTTATTTATTTATTTATTTTTTTAGTCCGAGCAAATGTCGTTTGCTGTCACTTCAGCAGGTGTCCGAGTACCTGCAGACAGAAGGGTCTTGCAAATGCGGGTTGCAGTGCCCTCTTATGGTGGCCAAGGTATTCAACTTCAACACTAATGTTTCATCGAGGCCATGGTCGCATGATGAAGCGGCGAAAGGGGATGCCAAGTCATTGGCAAAACTGTGTAACCATGAAAGAAAACTACTGGCCATGGCCACTCTACATCACAGCGCCATCTTGAGTAAAAATAATAGAGGCAAGTATGAAATTAGGTTTTTATTACAATGATTTTTTTTGTTTTGGATTTTGTTAATGAAATGATGCGATTTTCATTTTACGAGGTCATAAAATTAGAATGAGCAAAATTCCAGATGTACAGAAAGATAATAGAAATATTTTAATGTTTTAATGCTCTTAATTACGTATAATTAACTTTTCTTAGTGATTTAATGATGATTTAAGTGGTGGAAGATGGAGGAAATTCCCCTGATTTTATTTTTAGTGATATTTTAAAAATCTTTTAAGTTGCAGGACGCCGCTAGGATGTGTGTGTATTTATATCGCTAAACATTTTCTCACGATATAGAGATGAGAAGATACTTGTGTATCAAATTTGTTTATTGGATTCACATCACATCCTTGTGTTGTGTCCAAACTTGCTGCCCTCATCCAGATGGTGTTGTCGTGGCACTTTTTTCTTTGCAGTTTTAGAGCAGATGATTTTCACAGAAAGTTTTTTTTGATTTCACATAATATCAGTGGGAATGTTTTTTATTATTATTTTATTTTTAAATAAAAAATGTAAATTCTGGGTCAGGTAATTCAAAGTAACAAACTTGTATCAGCAAAGGTTTATAATTTTCAATTATTTTTTCTCTCAAAATTTCTTTTTTGACTGAATTATACCTCGGACGCACGAAGGGGTTGCGTTTTATTACCGCGTGCAGTTTATGACTCGTTAAAAGTAAGGATTTTTCTGGGAAAAGCGCTCTTCTTGGAATTTAGGGCCAGTTCGCGTGGACAGTATTGCTGCGATGATCATAAAGTTGTGTGAAATTACCATAAAACACTTAAAAGTTAAATTGTTTATATAACAAAAAATGATGCTTGAGTTAAGCAGTGCATAAAAAAATCAATAATACAATTATTTTTTAAAATTTTGCCTTGTTTCTTTTTGAATAGAAGGCAAAACGAAGGAATTGAAGGCCAGGCAACTCCAATCGGGACTGTACGACAACGCCTTGGTATCACATATTCTTGCTCAACGCGAGAAAAAAACAGATTTATGCGAAGGCAACTCTGTATTAGCAATTTCCGAAACGAAAAAACTGGAAGAAAAATGCATGCAAGAACCTTCAACAACATCTAGTTTGCCTTTTGTTATACCGGCTGAAGTTCCTTTAACACTGCAGCATCAACATCAACTGCAAAATCCACAACAGCAACAGCATATGTGGCTAAACCATGCGAATTTATTAATCGGTCAAAATCCAACACCGACGCAACAACTCAAACAGCAAAATTTGCTAACACTGCAAAACCAGTTGCTTAATTCTGGATACAACAAACTACTGGAAAACAAAGTTGCCTACATAAGATCCGACGGAAGCATCGAGCCGATTCACACTCGCGGGCCTTTAATAGTGTCTAATCAAGTAACCGGTGATTGTCAGCAACCCTTTGGCCAGTGCGCTTTACCTACTAGTAACAACAACGCACCAGCATTAAGTACTGTATTTCATCGACCGATTACATCCAATTCTCTCGTCCTGACAGAGTCAGGCTGTGAAAACAAAGGAAAGAAGAAAGGAACAAGAACCCGGCATAAATACAGTAGCATTCTTGACCGCTTGTCGCCTTGTCCGAATGTCGATGTGCGGCACATACCAATTGAAAATAACCGTCCAGCACTAACCAGCTTTGTAACCTGCGCAGACAGCACCATCTCGGTGGCTTCAGCAGCTACAGTTCCATCTTTTTTGGATGACCCCAATGCATATCTCGCTCGGCAGACTGCATTATTGAATGATACTATATCCCGTCAGAAAAGCCTTCCATCTGCTTTGCCTAATGTCTCTGGAGCATTACTAGCCACGAAAAACACCGCGACTGTTCAACAGTTCCTCAGAGCCGGAAATTTATGCTCGACTCAAGAAATTGCTTCAGTTGGTCTCCCATCGAGGATAGAGGACTCGAATTGTATTAATATGTCATTGATAAGCAATAATGGATATAGCAATGTGAATACTGCTTCTTTATCTCGTGTTGCCACTTGCTGCACGACGAATACAGTCATTAACCAACCGGTGATTATGTCTATAGCTAACCCTCATCGTGATATACAAGGAACTTATGTTCAAAATCTGGATCTTCAAAAAGGTTTAGTTGCGCAGCAACAAAATCAACCTACTTCTCAACAACAGTTTGTAAGTGTTGCATCCAACCAAATATTTAATAACAGTAGTAATAACACTAACACGAGGCAGAACTATTTTATTCAGCAGAATAATTGTAACCAGTTTATTACGAATGGGAACACAATTGCGTATTCACAAAATAGCATTCATCAGAATTTGTCTAACGTTCAACAACAACAGCAGCCAACCACCATTGTGCAACCGAGTATTAATAACAACTGCATTTCTGGAATATTACTGCAGCAGGTTCTTAACCAACAACAGCAACAACAACAACCATTGCTGCTTCAACAACAGCAACAGCAACAGCAACAACAACAACAACAACAACAACAACAACAACAACAGCAAGAAACGAAACACTTGAAACAACAACAAGATCGTCAACAGCATCAGCAACAGCAGCAACGTCACTGCGTGGATTTCCCAGCCAGTAATCTCTTATCGGCTGCTGCAAGAGCCCAATTGACCAACACCGGCGGAAATAATTCTCAACAGATAATGGTGATGCAAAATCATATCCGTCTTCCAGATGTGATGAATGTTGTATCTCCGCCGACCTTCAATTTCGGCGCTTTGGGCGCGTCGCAAGCCTGCATGGTGTCTGATAATAATTTCAGACAAACAACAGCTATGCTGAGCAATGGCCAGCAAATCATGCTTCAAGGAAACATAGGACAACCGCTTAGTCCTAGATTCACCGCTGCATCTGCTGTCCGATCTTCACCGATGGTTATCCCGGGAAACCAAATCATTAGCAATATAGTTCAGGGTGCGACCAACAACTTAACGCAAAATTACAATGGCCTTAATACCACAATGCAGAATGCAGCAGCACATTGTTCATTTGCGCCTGCAAATGGAAATTTTCTACTTACTGGAACAACCATGCAGAAGAATCCAGCGCCGTGGGAGGGCGCTGTTGTGAGCTCGGTGGATGGGCAAACCGTACTACTCAGAGATTCGAATCGGCAGCAGCCGGCGTTCAAATTACTGAATAGTGGAATGGAATTTCATAAAGGTACCTCATACAATCAGGGAGATGTAAGTGATCATTTGACTCAACCATTGAATATGAACAATGACTTGAAAACACCGTTGATAGTTAAGTCCAATGTTATAACTACACCTGCTTTGGGCCAATTTTTCATGTCTAATAATGGTCAAATACTTGTCTGTGGTCAGACACAAAATGCTGGCGGCGTTACCATGACCAATTTGCCTGCTAGCATGGCTCAGGTTGCAAATGCACCCATGCCGCCATTGACCGTTCCAAATGTTACAACGGTGACAACTACAATGACTCAGGTGATCCCAGCAGTTGGTGTGGCGCCACCAATGCTAGGACAACCTGTAATGCAGTTGGTGAACACATTTGCAGTCAATGCCGTGCAAAATCCGCTTTTAATTCAGAACAACTCGGCGACTAATTCGGCAACTATTTTACCACAACCTCTCACTTTAGAGCCACTCTCACAAGGTTACTCTTCTGCCAATCCAAACACACTGCACAACCACGTTGACTGCAGTACTTCTGGGAGCGCATCAACCTGCAGTACACCTCTATCCAACGCCAGCTCAACACCCGGGCCTTTATCCGACAGTCCTCACAGTTCATTGGCTTCGGGAAAGAAAAAACCGGCCAAAAGAAAATCTGGGACTCAGACCGTTGCATCCATGCTGCAACTGAGTACACAAGCATCGCCGATGTTTGTTCCGGGTGTGACACCGCCTTCGCAATATCTGCCGACAGTAGCAATTATGCCAGGCAATAAATTGCCATCTCAACAACCGGTCATCAACTATCCCGGGATCAATGCGTTAGGCCAGCAGATATTCACTACGCAACCTCAGCCGACGATGCAGCAAGCGAGCGGCACTCCCATTAATCTGGCAGTTAACCTCATCGGTCAACCTGGAACCTATGTCCAAAATCTTCCATTGCCGCAGCTAGTCTCCAATGCATCTACGGCAGCAACTATTACTGTTTTACCCAACATGCCTCTTATTAATGCGCTCGGCGAGTCCGTCACATTAACCGATCAGCAGTGCGCAACGCCGGTGCAAATGCAGGCGACTGCCAGTAATGTTTTGACGAATAGAACGATAGATTCGGCTCCAATTGTGACAGTATCATCGGTTTCTTCCTGCGCTAGTTCTTCGGAATTGGGCAAAGCGAACACGACCATCACGACTACACCATTGGATGCTATCTACAATGCTGTAGTAAGCGCTGCTAGTGCGGGGCTTCCAGTTGTCATTACAAATGGTGGCGAAGAAAATAACAATAAAATCGAAAGCAAGCAGTCGCAATCGCGGTCGCGTATGTGTTTGCAGCAGTCGAATATTGGAATAAGTTTGGGGAATAATGTTTCTCTCGATGCACAGGCGAGCAAAATGAATCAGGCCAGCGATATCGTGAGTTTAGTGGCGTCGGCTTTTCACGAAATTGAGATACTGCCACAGGCCGAGAATCCTTCTGCCAATGTGAATGAAGTCGCGGGCACAGATCAATCTTCGGATAAAAGCATGGATGTGCCAGTGACGTCTACCGAACGGGAAGTCAGCTCGGTTTGTTCACCATCTACCTCGTACTGTTTGACAGCGAGCGGATCGCCGTTGGAAGATAGTGACCAGTCTTCGGAGTGTGGAACCGAAAGGGTCGTGTCTGGTAGTGGCATGGCACTCGATCTGAGTGTGAGCAGTTCGACGGTGGAAGTTGATGCTAAGAAGAGACAATCAATTCGGGATTATGCTGAGGAGAGTCAGCAAACACCGCACAGCACGATGATGGAGAGCGCTGTTATTGTTTGTCAGGCCGATTCGGTTTGTCCGCCTGTTGCGTTGGGAGCTGCGGTCGATGAGGATGATGATGAAGACGACGAGGACGATGATGACGAGGACACTGAGTATCGGGATTGTGATGATATGATCAAGTTAGATTTGGAAGAAGTTTTATCTCAGTTGCAAGATCCGCCGAAGAAGAGAAGGCGGCGCGAGATTTCGCCGAGGGAAAGCTTGTTGCAATCTGAAGAAAGTAGTGAATCGCCACCGGCCGAGCCACGAATATTTAATGTTGGAGATTTGGTCTGGGGTCAAATTCGTGGATTTCCATCTTGGCCTGGCAAATTGGTTCATGAAGAAGAGGTGAAAGGTCATCACGTGAAAAAGGAAGATGGAAAAGTAATTATTTTTAATTTTTTTTATTTGCTTTATTTATTTTTATGAAAATGAAAATTTAGTTCGGCTTTATTTTGAGTTTTTATACGAAATGACGTAAAATGATTGCTTTGGCATTTTGATATTGATCAGCTTGTCATTGCTATGGTAACGAAGTTCAATTACCTCTGCATTTCGTTTTATAGTTGAAAACTGTTGTGACTAATCAGTGTTGTTAAATTTGCACATTTCCTATGTTTTTAGATCGAAATTAAAAGCCGAATAAATTTATTTATATTTATAAAAAGTAATTTTACCATAAATAAGGAGAATAGACATTTCTGTGATAAAAAAAGAAACATAATTATAATAATTTTAATTTTCTTGTATTTTGCAGCTTTGGGTCAAATGGTTCGGTGATCATACTTTCACACAAGTCGAGCCTGAAAAATTGAAGACTTTGACAGAGGGTTTGGAAGCTCATCATCGTGCGAGGAAGAAATATCGAAAGTAAATCAAATTTTATCATAATTTTGTCATCAAATTATGTCCTAACAATTTTTTTTTTTTTAAAAATTAATTATATTAGAGGAAGGAAAATGAATACACAGTTGGAAAATGCTATTCAGGAAGCTATGATGGAATTAGACAAGCAATCTGAAATTACCTCACAATCTGAAGATGACACTTTGTTTCGGGTTGCTAGTGAAATCTCTTCATATTCCAAGAGTTCCAAATCTCGGTCTACCAAGAGGAGAAAGTTACGGTGACCAGATGTCATGTAATTTATCTATATTCAACGACTGTACATGAATCAAGTCGATATGTACTACCTACAAACTGATAAATAAGGTCCTTACAAAAAAGACAAGTTGTAAATTATTTGACAAAAATTCTATGATGGCATTAGCATTATTAAGATTTTGTAAATTATTTAGTTTTGAAATGAATTGCAGTGTAATTACGATTAGGTGAGCTTTTAATTGCATGCTTACGAGTTTAAATTTGTTTTGTTTATTGTTAAAATCGTTTGCTCATTTTAATGCATGCATTTTTGTTTAGTATTGCGGGTTTTGTGTGTGTTTTCTTCTCTTTAAATTAAATGTTTATTACTTTGAAGATGCTCTATTGCGAAGTTTAACATTCATTGCATTCTTAACATGAAATTGAGGTTAGCTTTAATACTTCTCTTGTTTGATTCGTTAAGGAAAGTTTATACTGATTAATTTAACGTAACTACACGGATTGCAATAATTGGACAAAGATGTATTTTCTATGATCTTCACAGTAGAAAAGGTGCTGTTGTATTCAAATTGTATTGAAGTTTTTAGCTGTACATTGTAAATCTAACTTGTTTATGAACTCAACTGTAGATAAGTAACACCATTCTAAACTGTAAGCTAAATTTTTAATGTCAAGAACTATGGGTACTTTTACGATAAGTTTTTCTTTTTTTTCTTCAAATATTATTAATTATTATTATTAGTTTTGTTTTGAAATATTGATGGGAGTTTTATTCCACTTAATACAATACATGTAGTCAGGGTCAGTTGACGACTAAGAAAACTTTGAGGAATTGTTCGGTGAAATATTTATTTTACAAACATTCTTCGTTTGTCACAGTTTTATGTAAATACCTCCAAAGCGTCTTTGCATATTTTTGTCAACTGTATGTAATTTTTACGATGATTTGAAGTTGAATCAGAGTGCTGTTGTATGTATTTTTTCATCTAGTTTGCGTAGAACTTCCATGAAATTAACAGTTTGATAACAAATCAGATCAGTGTCTTGATAAACAGTTTGTAGTTATTTCTAATCTAGCTGTTTCCATACTGCAGGTTTTACCAACACATTTAAGAGAATTAAGTATAATTTGCAAATGTAATATGATAAGAACGGAACTGAATCCTCGCTCGCTGCCCTTACTAAGAGAAAAATTGTGAAGTTTTTAAGACTTTTCTTGTAATTCATTCAGCAACAGAACTGTAAAGAAGGGTGTGTGTTTGTGTGTGTGCTTTAACTTTAAGCAATTGTACAAAATGTTTTCTATTAAAAAGACTAGAAAATGTCGGGTTGATTGATGGCACTTAAGTTTGGAATCTCGGTGCACAATTGACAAAAATGTCTCTAAATGAATACAGAGAAATTTCTTCCTTGGGCCATGACGACGAGGTTTGAACTTTTCTGTATAAATATTTTTAAAATATTTTACATATATTAAGAAATTGTCGTTCTTCCGATACGGAACAAAAATATTTGTTATTATTATTATTAACATTATATTATTATATTATCATTTATGATTATGATTATTAATTATTATTATTACAAGGGCTACTGAAATAAAAATCATTTAAGTTTAAATGTATTATGTAAGAAATAAATGGATAAAATGAAATTTAAATGAAATAAAACAACTCGATTAACATATCAGTTTTTTTGCTTGCCTGGGTTATAATATAACATACCCCTCAGCGGACTTTAAAACAGTTAAATACAAATGTTTTTAATTGGTAATATCAACTTTTAGAATATAATACAATATTTTTACAAGTAAATAGGTATATTTTTTATCCGACTTGAACTTGTGAGAAAAATGAAATAACTTCAAGTTCCGATGAAATCCCATGCACTGAAATAAAAACTAAATAAAACATCACTTTAAGCAAAATACAAAATGGTCCAAAAAAAAACAAAAAAAAAACGTTAAAATAAATATAACAGAAACAAGGAAGTTCTCGCCAAACAGCCCAACCCAGTCGGCAAGTCTTTACATGCACTTCATGTTCTCAGAATTATTGCACAATAATTGAGCCGAATACTGGTTTTGTGTGAGATCACAAATTTTGAAAAAGACAATTGATTATACTAGAGATCTGACATCATAGTGGTTACTTTGAAATGAAACATTTTGATTGGTCCTTATTGGCGCCAAAAGGGTAGCGATAACACAGATCTTCTGTGGTGATAAAGCTGAGCGGCAAAGTTAACAGTTTTATTTTTTCGTTGACTTCGACCGGTGAAGTTGTGTGAAAATTTGCTGCAAATATGAGTACAAAGACGACACCCCGTAAAGCATTCAAGGAATTGGAGAATCTGGAGAATCTGAACAATAAGGAGAATTCGGTATATTATTGAATTAATTTTAAATTTTTAGTATTTTAATTAATTTTTCATTTTTTTTAGGAAAAACCTAAAGTCAAAAAGCAGGTAATTAAATACGACTAATACATCTTTTATTCGGTTGGTTGTATTAACAAATGCGTATTTTAGATAATAATATCATTCGACGAAAAGAAAACTAAGGAGAACAAAGTGGAGGTTTTTTTGATTGAAAATAAATTTTTATGAATGAAACCAAAACTTATTGCATTTTTTTTTATTCATAAGAGCAAAAACTATGAAGAAGAAGAGCCCCTTTTGAAAGACAGTCCAAACCGGTTTGTCATTTTCCCAATCGACTATCACGACGTGTGGAAAATGTACAAAAAAGCTGTGGCGTCGTTCTGGACCGTCGAAGAAGTCGATTTATCCAAGGTATTAGAAAACTTATAACCAAAATAAAATTAATTTAATTGACTTCATGACATTTTTTAGGATTTGGAGGATTGGGCCAAATTAAAAGATGAGGAACGAGAATTTATTTCGCACATTTTGGCTTTTTTCGCCGCTAGTGACGGAATAGTGAATGAAAATTTGGTAATTTTGGCGTTGTTTTTAATTAAATAATGTATTTAAATGTTTTTTTAAATTCAATTAGTTGGAACGGTTCAGTCAAGAGGTGAAAATCACGGAAGCTCGTTTTTTTTATGGATTCCAAATTGCGATTGAGAATATCCATTCCGAGATGTACAGCCTTTTGATAAATACTTACATCCAAGACACGATGAAAAGAAACTATTTGTTCAACGCGATCGAGACGATGCCATGTGTGCGCAAGAAGGCGTTGTGGGCTCTTGACTGGATCGGAAACAAAACGGCGACGTTCGGCGAGCGAATCATCGCTTTTGCGGCCGTAGAAGGCATCTTCTTTTCCGGTTCATTCGCGTCAATATTTTGGCTAAAGAAACGCGGTCTGATGCCCGGATTGACGTTCAGTAACGAATTAATCAGCAGAGACGAGGTTTTTAATTGAATCGAATGGTTGTCAAGAGCTTTTTATATCAGTTTTTTTAAAAAAAATTTCAGGGTTTGCATTGCGATTTTGCGTGTTTGATGTTCCAGCATTTGAGGCAAAAACCAAGTGAAGAGACGATCGTGAAGATTATTGACGACGCCGTTAAAGTGGAGCAGGAGTTTTTGACCGATGCGTTGCCGGTAGCGATGATCGGAATGAATTGCGAGTTGATGAGGACTTACATTGAGTTTGTCGCCGATCGTCTGTTGGTTGACTTGAATTGCAAAAAGGTGCTTACTTGAATTGATTACTTGATTTTATTGCATTTTTTAATTGATCTTTGGAATATTTGTAGATTTATAATGTTGAAAATCCATTTGATTTTATGGAGAATATATCTTTGGAGGGCAAGACGAATTTCTTCGAGAAAAAAGTTGGCGAATACGCGAAATGCGGGGTTATGAATCGTACGGGAGACCAGCACGTTTTTACTCTCGAAGCTGATTTTTAAAATTTTAAAGTGTAAATTTCAACAAAAGAAAAGCAATGTATTCTCATTTATAGCCATCTGCTCCAGTATTTTTATCTTAAATATTACTGCTTTGGCAAACTAATGCAAACACACTAGTAACTTCTTATATTTAGGTCTACATTCTTCATTTTTAGTGCTCGTGTGAACCCTACAGTCAATCTCAACACGAAGTTGTCAGATGTGATATTTAAAGTACCTCCCTCTACTAAAAATGGTTCGCATGATCATTTCAATTTTCGTAAGCCTTTAATGTACTTTCTTATAAACCCCCGTCAGTGAGAATTGTAAATTTATGAAGAAAAAAATTTTTTTTTTCAGGTTATAGTAGTATTTAATTATGCAATAGTAAATGATATTGTTCAGAAATAAAATTTAATATTTAACAAAATATTTACTTTCGATTCTTTCAGGCTAAAAAGTTCATTTTTATAATTCTAATAAAAAAAATTCAATACATAAATCTTCTCTTAATAATTATCTATCAGGATAAACTATTATTCTTATCTTTGTTCGTTGTCTTAGTTGCATTGGTATTCACATTCTCACTACTAATCATGGTATAAATTTTAATTTTAATTATAAATTTTAATTTTATGAAATTCACATTTGAGCGCTGTAATAAATCAAACTTGTAAAAATCACCACTTGGGTTCGCTGGTTGTTCTTCGCTCCTGATGCCCGCCAAACTTTATTTCGCGGAAGCGGGAAGAAGTGCATTCTCTGCAATCTCATTTTAACTTTTCAACTTTCTCTCAAAGGGACTTAATTTTAACTTCATACATTCTTTTAATAATGTCATCTTTAATGTCCGGAGAATTGCAAGCTACTTGCAGTGCTTTGGGATATTCGGATGGCGATAAATACTTTACAGAACCCGATTGCACATGTGCGTATATTTGTGTTTTGAAACAAAGTTTTATCAAAGACACAATTGATACATTTATTTTTACAGATGCTCTCAAGGATTTAATTCGTTATTTGAAGCATGATGATGAGAATCACACGGTTCGGCGGGAATTAGGCACGATGAAAATAATGGTCACAGATTTGTTACCCCTTTTTAAGAATTATTGGGAAGACAAAACTCTCCTGGATATTGTTCTGAGGTAGTATTAATAGTGAAGTGATTTAGAAAATATTATTTTGAAACATGTATTTTATTCTAATTATGTTTTTGTTAGATTGTTAGTCAATTTGACAAATCCTGCGTTAGTTTTGTATGAAGACATTCCAATCGACCGTATTTTAAGGAACCATTATTTGGAAATAGTACATCATTTACAATGTTATAAACAGGTATTTCGTTGAAAACGTGAAATTAAAACATCATTCTAAAAACGAATTGTATTGTTACAGGCTTTTCAAGAAGAGAAAATTTTTAATATTTTAACAAACAAGCTCGGGCATTTATTCGAATTGGTAAGTTTTATTCCATACATTTAGAGTTTTATTCAATTCTTCTATTTTGTCTTTAGGATTGGGAACATCGTCAAGAAGAAGATCGTTTAATTATCGAACGTATTTTGATTTTAGTTCGCAATGTATTGCATATTCCACCGAATCCACAGGAAGAAAAACGTACTGACAATGATGCATCTGTCCATGACAATGTTTTATGGTAAAATAAATTAAAATTGAAAATGATATTGATTAATTATTTATTTGTTTATTCATTTATTTAAATATAGGGCTCTTCATAAGTCAGGAATGGAAAATATTTTATTATATGTTGCAAATAGTAAAGACGAGAGCAATTTCTGCGTTCATGTGATTGAAATAATATCACTGATGTTTCGAGAACAAGTATTATTTTTGTACGAATACATTAATACAGCTTGAAGTAATAATAAGAATTTCTGCATAGAATGCTAGTCAATTAGCTAAATCTGGGGAAGCTAGAACCGAAAGAGATAAGCAAAAAGATATCGACGAACTAGCTAATTTACGTAACCGGGAATCTTCAGAGAAACGTGGAAAATTAATGAAATTCAATAATCAGAGGTACACTATTAAGTTTGTATTATTTTATTTGATTTTTAACGTGTTTAATTTTTCAGGCATTCTCGATTTGGAGGTACATTCACAGTAAAGAACTTGAAGTCCATAAGTGATAATGAATTAATTTGTCACTCGCCGCTCGTGGAAGCTGCTTCTCTATCATTTGGTCAAAATAAATCTATAACAAAACGGCCACGTAATCGAGCATTAGCTCAGGAAACTGACATTTTCCGGACATCTACACTGCATATTCGATTATTTTTAAAGGAATTTTGTACTACTTTTCTTAATACTGCGTATAATTCTATCATGAATGTTGTTAAAGTAAGTGATTTGAAATTTAAATTTTTCATTTAATAATTTTTGTTATTTTTGTTAGGATAATTTAGTCAGGCAAAAAGTTGAAGAACACGATGAGACATATTACATGTGGACCATGAGATTCTTTATGGAATTTAATAGAGTTCATAATTTTCAAGTGGATTTAGTAAGTGAAACCGTGTCGCTGCAAACTTTTCATTTCATTCAAACCGAGATTGATAAGAACTTGGAAATGATTCGTGTTGAAGACAAAAAGAAAACTGCACTTTGGGCAAAACGGTTAATATAAATATTTGTTCGAAATGTCTGGACTCGCTAATTATTTTACTTTTAGGTTGCATTATTCAGTTAAGGCGTATGCAGAATTAATTAATACCCTCGTTGCAATGGGTACAGTAAAGAGTTCGCAAGTCCGTAATAGTTTACGAGTTCTTAAGGGAAACATATTTTACTTGACGGAATATCGTGAGCTTCCATTATTGTTACTCCACAACTATAATGAACTCGTTATGCCAAAGTAAGAATAAATGGTTTCTTTGTATGTTTAGAAAATTTTTTCAAACAAAATTACATTTATTATTTTATTTCACATTTTTAGATTTTATTTTTCAAAAATTATTAAAAATTTGTTAATTGTTTGTGTAGATCATACCTGACAGATGTGATTGAGCTGACCCACGCATTTCTCAAGCTGCTTCAAGAATTTTCTAAAGGTTCTTCACATTTGATCGTAAAAGATAAGACGAAAAAAAAAAAATTAGAAAAAAGAAGACCCAGAATAAAGGTAATTTATTTTAACAGCCCATTAAAGAAATTGCAACACCTAGTTTGGATATAGATTACTTTTTTATTTTCACATACGATAGTGGTTATGCAATGATTTAGTAATTTAGTAAAAAATCTCAGTTTTGCACAATTTAATATTTTAAAGTTATAAAATTGTGAATTTAGGAACTCGGACTTGTGTAGTTGCTTGATTAAGAGTTTGGGATTTGACATTTTGCAAAAAAAATACATGGGATTTGTGAATTATGAAGATGTTTACTCACAATTCTGGCATACTTCCATCATTTGGCTTGGCGTCTTCCGAACGCAAAACAAAAGCAAAACAAATTTTTATCATTAATAGCCTCAATATAAAAATGAGTTGTAACTGCTGAAGGAAACGTAACATTTACTCGTGACTCTTGACTTGAAAACTCAATAATTTCATGGTTAAATTGTGGTCTTCTGCCTATTAAAATCACATATTGAATTAACTACATTGGTAAGACATTTACACTACATCTGCTGTTTTCATATAAGGACATAAAATATCCAATTTGGTTTCTGCTTTTATTGGAAATGCACTTTTGGAAATTGTGTTTTTGTTGTTGTTGTGTTTTTTTGCAACGACTTTGATTGATTCAAAAGATATATTTTATTTATTCTCTTTATTAATTGTTTTTCATGTTAAATTAGAATTTAGACAATCATTTTTGAATTTTATTTCAAAATGATGGATATTGTGAATAAATCATTTGTTCATCTTGCGGCTTTATAGAAAGTTACCTATATATTTGTAGCTCCTGAAGTCATTACGCCAGATTTGGAAAGTAAATGGGAAAATATTGCTAATGATGTGTCTGCTGCTGTACAAGGACACCTTCCTCTTGCTGATGACGTGCAACCATTCGATGCTGCTTCTGACAGAAGCATGGAAAACCAATGGTCAGTCTTGTTTTTTTATTTTTTTATTATTATTTTGAAAAATGTATGTTTTGATCGTAAAAAGTAAAATTTATCTTGCTATAAAACAGATTGAGCGTAAAAGTACTGACAATAGCTTTAAGAAATTGGATTAATAGATAAATGACCCTTTTTTTAATATGTTTGTGCGCTGCAAAAAAAATCATTATGCTTCCATAGAGAAAAGAAATGATAAGTTTCAGAAAAACTCTGCAATTGAAATGAAGTGACACGGTACAGTGAAGACCAATTTCCAAGATTTATTATTTGTCACATTTACTTTTTTTATAAATTTATATTTGACGGGTAAAGAAAAAAACCTTTTTGAAGTTATATTTAAAATTTTAATGTTCTATTTGCATTATTTCAACGACAAAAATAAATTCTAATTACCATAAGCCCTGAAATCCATAAATTATCATGCTAAAGACATTAAAAACACTGGAAGTGTGTTTTTTTTCTTTAGCTGTTGGTACAAGATTTATGCATAGAATTTTTGCAACTGGCAACTGAAATATCAGTATGAAAATTCTGCATCTGGTGCCTGTTTTAATGCCCTTGCCTAGGAAAGAAAATTTCCACTTGCTGCATCCAATAAAAAGGGTAAGATGACAGATGTGACATTAAAGACGGTCCACTGACGGGGGTTTATAAGAAACTACATTAAAGGCTTACGAAAATTGAAATGATCATGCGAACCATTTTTAGTAGAGGGAGGTACTTTAAATATCACATCTGACAACTTCGTGTTGAGATTGACTGTAGGCTTCACACGAGCACTAAAAATGAAGAATGTAGACGTAAATATAAGAAGTTACTAGTGTGTTTGCATTAGTTTGCCAAAGCAGTGATATTTAAGATAAAAATACTGGAGCAGATGGCTATAAATGAGAATACGATGCTTTTCTTTTGTTGAAAATGTTTTTTAAATTATGATAAACTTTATATGTATAAAAAAATGGTCGTGTGATCACGTTAACACAAATCATCATGAGTTTTTGTGAATCTGGTATTATGGATCTTTGCAATTGTAACGTTTGCTAGGCGGGAATATGGATTGAAACATTTGGCAACCGTTTCCACTTGGCTATTAATGGGGTGCGACTTTGCGAGATCTGGCAAAGAAAATTAAATGTCAAAATTAAAAAATGATGTAACAACGTGTGAATTCACAGGTAAATTGTTTTCTATAATAGAATTTCAATATGGGAATTTGAATAAAATGAAAGAAATGGTCTTTTTAAATTTGCAATGTGAAATGAAAGTAACTAATGCGTTTAAATTTGCATTGTGTAGAACATTCGAGGTATGTAATAAGTTTCCTTTTGTATTTTAATTTTGTGAAATTCAATTCTTTTGCATTTATTGCTTGAAAGATAACAAAAGGACGACTGCTATGTATGTACAGAACCAAGTTGTGCTGTATCTGAATAAACAAATGAAGTAATCAGAACCTTCATTAAAAATTTTATCAGTTAATTGCCAGTGGCTTATTGCAATACTATTGAAAATGTTCACTTTATATTTCCATACAATTTATTTTTATTTTTGCTTGTATGGGCATAGTAACAGGCTAAAACAGTCTTGCAATTGTGCTGGAATTTGTAATTTGAGATTTGAGCCGTGTGAAGATTAAAATGGACACAAAAGTGAGATGATAGTGACTGGCAAGAGATAATCTGTTGTTGATATGTCACTTATGTCAAATATTTTGATGGGAATCTGCGTTTAACTGCTGTGCATTTGGGTATTACGAGTTACGACTTTTGTAGTTGTAAATTGAAAGCTGGAACATTTTGAAAAATTTATGGTGTCAATCTTTAAAATTAAACTTTTTTGCAACCTGTTGGTAGCCAATCTCATAATGCGGCACTCACATTCAGCGTTAATCAAGAAGAGATTAGTAGTCTCAGGTCATCATTACGCATTTAGAGCGAAAATGTGATGTTCTGAGGACATAAAGTGTATGAATGAGTCACGTCTTAACGTGGTTTAATTAAATTTGATAGGTTGCTTGAAAAGAAAAAAATTATACATACCGTACACATTCTTCTACGTTATTACTACATACGGAGACACATTCATTAGATTATTTTAACTTCAGGTTACTCACTAGTCACTGCTTTATCTTCGGGGATAGATTTGTTGAGTATTAAAATGTCTGGCTAGACATTTGCATCAAATATTTCCTTTGCAATTTTCCTATGTCAATTTTTTGACATGAAATCTCTTAGCATTTGTGGCCCATTTTTGGAAAAATAATTTTAGTTTTGATGTAGAATACATTTTGTGGAAAAAATCATTATGACGTTTATTTAATCATTAGGTGCGTTCAATTCTAAAGTGATTATAAAGCAGAATTAAATCTGATTATAGAGAATCTGCTTTAAGCATTGAACGTGTTATTAAGTTTCAGTCTGCGCATGGCAGTTGCAAACTTAAATATTCTAGGTTCAAGTTCTTTGATCGGAACTAGTTCGTAATCCAAAATTCATGTCTGGATTGTTGTACGTTTTCTCCTTTCAGTTGACATTTTAAGCTACTATAAAATAGTGGTATACATTAAAGTATATGAAAAGTGTTGAGATGTAGTAAAAAATATATAAAAATGCACTGAAATCTCTTAATAAAGTTGATCGAGTGCCACACTCAAATCCAAAATGGCTGCCAAGAATTCTGCCAAAAACAAGATTTCAGGAGCATAAACCACCCCCAACGTAGTTTATGTAAAAGCGGTTTATGGGTAAACTAATTGTAGGAAAATGATGTAAAAAAAACGTCATTTCTGCCTAGCGAGAATCAAAAGAATCATGATAAACAGTTTATCACTTTGGAATTGAATGCACCTATTATTATTATTATTATTATTATTTAATTTTGTGTAAAATTTAGATTATTTTTTAAAGTTTAAATTTATATCACATTGTATTATCATGTTTTATAATTAATTTTGTATTTTTTTAGTGCTGATACAATGCGGAAAATCCAGTTTTCTTTACGCGAAAGCAATATCAGTGTAGCAGTTGCCTTGTTTCGTGCCGCAAGGTTGGTTCTTATGTTTTCTTTTCTTATACTTAATTTTATTTTTTAAATTTTTTTTCTTATAAATTGTTTCAATTTTTGTTTTTCTTTGTAATTTACTAGAGAAATTTGGCCAGAAGACTGTGCGTTCGGCACATCGGACATCCAACCTGAAGAAGAATTTTTAGCCCTTAGGGAAATTTTCTTTGCACCTTTACCAGGTATGTTTTATTTTTATTTTTTACTTTTTTAAATTTTTTTTCTTTTTGACGACATGGTTTTTAAAAAGTTGGTGTAAAAAAATGTGTAGTGTTTTCCTCAACGCGCTGAGGAAGTAAATGATGATGAAAGGAGGTGAGCCAAACCACAATATTAAAATTGAAGGCATCGGCTCTCGGTGTGAAGGAACACAATTTCGTCTAAATAGTTAATGAACTATTACTGCAATATGGCTTAGTGTTTTCTGTTTCTAGTTTTGAGTGTGGATATTGTAATTTATTATTTTGAATGAAAAATTGAAATATTTAGTATACTAAAAGCTATTCTGAGGTTGAAAATCATAGAAGAAAAAGGTAATCAAAAAAACATTCTACATTTGACATGTTTGTCACAGAAAAAAAAAATCAATTTTCTGTGCCAAGAAAGTTCTGTTCTGTGAGCCAAAGAAGCTACGTCCGGTTTTATCTTTTTGTAATAGCGTGTAATAGCGTGGCTGCCTTAATAATATTTTTGAGAAAAATGTCAGCAGAAGCGATTTGAGTAAAAATTATGTTTAATTTAGTTAAAATCTTATCGATGTTACTCAAGAAGTAAACCATAAGTGTTAGCCTGGGGGGGGGGGGGGGTAGGGAGTTTAAAAAGTTTGTTATTAGTTTAATAAGCTTTCAGCAGGCGGGGAAAAAGATTAGAAGTACTAAAATCCGAAATTGGTATTTTTTGTTTTAAAGTCAGAAAATTGAAATAATTATTATAGGTGTATTTTAGAAGATGGAATAAAATATTGATAAGACAAAATGAAAAAAGGATTATAGTACTTTAGAGTGAACAATTTAGTCACTATAAAATGTTTTTATAACCATTTTTATGTTGATTGCTTCAGCATTATTGAGAATCCAATAAATCGAGAGGCAATTTTGAGCGACTAATTGCAAATATCTAAGAAAATGGTTGCTTGACAATGTGAGTTGAATTTTAATATGAAATTTGAGAGAAAATGAAGACCCATAGGAATTTGACGAAATTGGCATGTCAGCAATTTATATGGCTTTTTTTCTCTAATTATTCATAAATTTTGAAATTTTGTTTAACCATCATGCGGGTCTGTGACCTACAACAAAACAGATTTTACTAAATCGACATACCATACCGGCAATTCTTTTAATTGGACGAGCAGAAGAAGCGAGCGAATCTTCTATTTTGTATATAAACAAAATGCATAATAAAAAAGAGGAGCAAGCAAGCTGCTCTTTTATTTGAAAATAATGAAACAACTAATTACAGGAAATTACTTAACAACATAATTTTTTAAATATTTCTTAATTAAACCGATTTTTGTTATCTTATCAAATTTCCGTGGAATCTCATTACAAAAGTTTGCTAAAACAACGATTCTTTAGTCAAGATTTTTCAATTGCATTAATAATTGAATTTTCTAACTAAATGCCACCACGAGCTCTGGATATTGACCACGAATTTTCAGCTAAAAACGAAATTTACAGCATCTGTACTCAAACTCTCGCTTCTGACGCAATTAGTTTAACCAAATGAACAGTTTATCGGCTGATCTTTATCAGATTAAGTCGTGTACACGAGTTTGTGGCTTATAAGTCTCTCAGCGACTTTCTGTATACGCACTTTCGCTTGGCTCTTTCGGCTCTTGAGTGATACTCCATTTTGTTTGGTTAGGAACTCCAAAGCCGTCTCTTGTTTGCTTAGCCGCTTTCCGTCAGCAGTGCTATTTCCGGTTGTGTATGTTGGACATTATTATTGCAGGAAAGACGATGCTTTGAATTTATTATGGGAAATTTATTTTATATAACATTTTTAAATTAGCTACTTTAAATGATTATACGAAAATATGATTGCTTATTTTCTTTTCCATGTGCACATTGGAGCTTGCCTTTAAGGATTTTTTTTAATCTTCTGTTTTGCTTTAAAAGGCTATTTTGAGACATGCTTTAAATTTTCTATCCATTTTTTCGTGGGAAACGGATTAGAAACTGCTGCAAGGGAACTATTGTAACAAGAATAAAGAACTGGCTGGATTAAAGTGCACCATTCTAAGCAGAAATAGCTAAAATTGAAGGGGGTTTGAAAAGGATATTAGTTTTATTAAAGTATATTCTGCTGTTTTTTGTAGTTTGTTTTATTGAATTATCTTTGTTTTGATTCAATTGATTAAGTTTGTGTTTTAATTTTATCTGCTGCATAAAATTCTTGGCTTAAAGAAAAGATAATTGAAGAGTGAATTTATTTTCTTTTAATTTTGTGGAAAGTTTCTTTTAAACATTTTGATACTACAGTAGTATATTTAGGAAACTTAAAATAATTAATTTACTTACAAGTTAGTGTGTGAAGTTTACGAGTTGTAAACTTGAGATAAAAAGAAAAATGAAACGTAGGGTGGAAGAAAAAACACAAGTCTGACTTGGGTCATACTGCATGGGTGCAAGCAAGGTTTTACAAAGAATAGATAAGAGCTGGAGAATGTACACTGCAGTGCTTGTTTTGTTTCTGCAACTGACTCGAATCTATTTGAATAGAGGTCTTTTGCTCAGCAGTAATTAAGACAACAAGTCACTGTAAGTGATTTTACTCAGTGTTCTACAAGATGGAGTAAATTCAACAGCATGAAAAAAATTTTATTTATGGTAAATAATTTTTTGACTGCGATTACCTGGTTAATGGTAGACTGAATAATTAAAAACTTGCTATAATTTTAGCTATAAAATATGTTAAAGAATTTAATATTTTAGTTTACAAAAATATCAAAGTGGTGGCGCTCTTATTTCCACTTAAAACCAGTTTCCTTTGATCACTTCAGACTGCGCGTTGTGAGAGTTTTCTAAGTTTACTCTAGAAAATTGGTGTTGTAGGGATTAATCTATAATTTAATATCCAACAGTATAATCTATCTAACCAGACAACAACAAAATGACAATGTTGTTATTGGAAACTACACAATTTTAGTTTTGATGAATGGGTAATTTGCATTGAAATCGGCATAGAAATTCGGAGTGGTTTTAGCATCCAATCTGATGCTGTATCAAAACATGGCTGCTGGTTTGACATTTGAACAGCATTAGTGTGGATAATATCACGACTTAACAGAATTGTGTCATGCGGTGTGTAGTGTTTCTTTCACTTTAGTCACTGCACCTTGCAGACATACTGTACAGTGGGAAAAAAGCTTTGCCATTAGGAGTAGTTTTAGCATGGCATGAGAAGTGCCAACCAACACACTAAAGGAGACCATGCTAGAGGAATTTTCTTCATTATAGGTTCTAACCACTCAAGACACTGCTGAGATCAGCTGGCATTTACTTTACAAGAGGAAGACTAGATGGTTACTTAGTCTTAACTATTGTGAAAAAGCATTATCATGTGTTATTTTATTCTCGTTTTATGCAACTGGAAGATTTAATTGCAAAGCGGGGAAATTCAATAGGTAAAGAAGATTGGGAAGTGCGAAAACAAATTTTTCTGTTTTTAAATTGAGGATTGAAAGTCACGCTTGATGCTTGCAGGCAAATCTAAAGTTACGAGCATTTTATTTACACTCTACCCATTGCTGGTACTGTAATTGAACTAACTTTTTTTTGTGAAGCATTCAAGCTAATGACTTGGTTTCTCCAATTTTGGCAATTCTAACTCGGTGTTGGAATTAGGATAGAAATGGTAGGAGCATTTGTAACACATATCGATTACCATTATCATTTTATTTTATTTTTTAAATAGGTGAATAATTTTATTTTTTTTGTAATAAAGTTAAAAATAAGCGAAACAAAAACAGATGCACATCTGGTGCAGCACACAAAAAATTGAAGCAAGAAATAGTTAAATTGAAGTGCGTTTCAATTGCGTTTTTTTCTTATTCTCATTAATTCTAGAATTTAAAACTAACTTTTTTAGGACTAAACACGTAATATTACGGTTTTTTATACAAACTTAGCGCTATTTATTGATCCATTAAGCTAATCTAAGGTAGAAGGTAGAATGCAAGTGTTTAGTTGTGTGTTACAAAATTCCCCACTAAAATGCTTCTATCTTGGAAAAATAAAGGTTTTTCTAGTTTTAGTGTTATTTTGCGAATGCACTCATTGCAATAAAACAAGCAAAACTTCTTGGTGTAGTTTGAGCATTAGTGTTACAAGGTGCATCCATAAATGACATATTTCTGTAGTTGAGCCGAGTCGAAAAATCATTGCTTTGTAGTCCAAAAATGTGTATGCCATTGTTAACAAACGAAAACGCTTGTAAAATATTTTAAAAAATTATTTACTTTTGGGTTTTTGTATTGCTGCGCACATTTTTTTGCTACGAAACAATGATTTTTTGACTCAGCTCGACTAGAGGATTAACAAAGATACCACAATATATACTTTCGGTACAATGCAAAAAAGTTCACTTTTTAATTTCGTGCACGAATTGTTGGATAGAGTTTATGCTTAGTTCCCACTTGGCAGAAATTCCGACAGAAAATTTTCTGTCGTGCAGAAAAGTATGTTTTTCTGTCGTGCAGAAAAGTATGTTTTTCTGTCGTGCAGAAAAGTATGTTTTCTGTCGTGCAGAAAAGTATGTTTTTCTGTCGTGCAGAAAAGTATGTTTTTCTGTCGTGCATGAAAGTATGTTTTTCTGTCGTGCAGAAAAGTATGTTTTTCTGTCGTGCAGAAAAGTATGTTTTTCTGTCGTGCAGAAAAGTATGTTTTTCTGTCGTGCAGAAAAGTATGTTTTTCTGTCGTTGTTTCCCACCTGCGGACTGAAAATTGGGCAAAAAAGTGCAGAAAAGTAGAATTTAAAAATGGATGCCAGCTAAGGAAGGCAATTTGTAAACACTGCTGCTTTCTACACTCAACATTTTCTGCTGCAGAAAATTTTGAGTGCAGAAAAGTATGTGGACTGAAAAGTGGGCAAAAAAGTGCAAAAAAGTAGAGTTTAAAAATGGATGCCAGCTAAGGAAGGCAATTTGTAAGCACTGCTGCTTTCTACACTCAAAATTTTCTGCAGCAGAAAATTTTCTGTCGAAATTTTTGCCAAGTGGGAACTAAGCATTAGAGAATGTTCTGTTTCTGTTTGGTGTGAATTATATCACTTCAGGCGATTGTTGGATTTTTTGAATATTAAAATTGATTTCTGTACTAGAACTGACAATAGCATTTCAATTTTATATATACAGCATGCATAATTCATTTTTAATAGGATTAATTCAAATTTCTTGAATACATTGACGATTCTCAATCGTTGTCATTATTTAAGAATTTAAGAATAATATTTCTGATTGACATGTTCTCGTTGCAATTCAATTTTCAATTTTATTTCATCTTTAAGTTTGAATAATGCCAATTTGAGAGTTTGTGATTGCATTGCTTTTTGATTACATAATTTTTTTTTTCTTTTAAAAAATATTTGATATGGAAACTCGAGAAATGAAGAGAACGAAGCATCAATTTTTTTTTTATCCGTTTCTTCTTTTGATCATTTTAACTCGTGGGTGTTCTTATGATGTTT
The DNA here is from genome assembly GCA_000239455.1 of Strigamia maritima. Taxonomy (NCBI): domain Eukaryota; kingdom Metazoa; phylum Arthropoda; class Chilopoda; order Geophilomorpha; family Linotaeniidae; genus Strigamia; species Strigamia maritima. The sequence continues at coordinate 440,700 of JH431612.1, read as the reverse complement.
GCGGTTCTCATCAAAATCAACTTTCTACACTTCAATTTTTTTTTCTCTTTTTCTTCTTTTTTTAACTTGTTCTTTGGGCATTGATTTGTTCTCTCTCGAGATTGTACTCTAGAGACAGGCAAGAGGTGAAATGAATGTCACAATAACAAAGTGATGCCTTTACTTCAACTCTGACCTCCTGAAAAAAAAGTTTCTTGTGAAATAAAAATACAAATAAAAAGAAAACACTTGATTTTGTATTCAACATTGGATGCACACAGACTCACCTTAAATCAAGAACTAAGAAATGTGAAGGGGAAAAGTAATCAAGTGAAAGGAATATAAAAGGTTCTTTTCCTTCGGGAATATATATATACGGTATTTGAAAATTACGATTTGAAAATGGAGTTGTATATTTAAAGAGGATCGGGTGTGATAAAAAGACAAAAATCTCCATTAAAAAAATATTTAAAAGCATTGGATGTAAATATATATCACTGCTTCTCGAATCTTAAAGCTTACCTTCTACCATCCTCGAAGATTTTTTTTAAAAATCAAATAGGGTTTTTAGTCAGCAAGATGTATGTTGATACGTCACGTCTGTGTCGCGTGAGTAGCACAAGTTGTAATGGCGTCTCCTTGTCGCCTTCTATCATTTTCAAAATGGAGGTCATAAATATGAAAGGATGAATTTTTCTCTGTTCTTTCCGCACCAAAAACTTTTATCTTAAGATGTGGGCGTCGTCTGCTTTTTCCCAATAGGATTGTGCTGTACATTTTCATTTTAGTGGACGTTGCTTTTGGAAAAAACAAAGTTTTATTGTAAATAGATAAAAGACTGTAGAATGTATTCGCTTCAATAACATTGTAGCGGGGAAAAGGCTTTTTCTTTTATTACTTTTATTATTATTATTATTTTTTGTTATAAAATATGTATAAATTGCGAGTTCAAATTTTGCTCGTTACTAGTTTTGGGTTTTTTGGAATTTTCAAATTGATATTATTTTTTTCCTTACATAATATTCTCTTGGTGCAGCGTATTTTCTTTAGAATTCTGTGCCTTTGGGAATTCTACTTCATCAGCATCATGCTCACTGAATGACAAATTTAAAAGTTCGATTTTTATTTTTTTGGGATTTCGTTATTTTCTTTTTTTTTTTATTTTTTTCTTTCTGCAGACTTGCATCATATAAATACAAATGTCAGTACTCCATTTTTATATTTTTCATAAAACATATTTGTGTTTAGAAATTTGTGAAGAATAGTTAATAAAATGTAATGTTATACGTTTTATTAGGCCATTGACATTAATTAGAATTGTATATTTGGTTTTACGTTGCAAAACGCGTCTTTCTTCTCAGTATATAAAAAGTGATATATAGCTGAAGCATAATGTGAGTGGTCTATTCATCTTATCTTGAGATTATTTCAGATTTGCAGCTCAAAGGCGCTTGCCTATGTAAGAAGATTCGGTAAATCAAGTCGTTATTCCAACAAGTCATTTTGCTTTTTGTATATTATTATTTATTAATTATTTATTTATAAGATAGTCCAACGTATTATAAAAGCGGAAATGCTATAATAAAAAAAAACTGTATTGGAAACTCGGAATAGATTTCTTGAATGAAACTGGTTTTATGCGAAGAAATTTCATTTGCAAACAACGTAAAGTTGTTTCGATCTTTTTTATTAAGACTTGTTGTTATTAGTGGTTGGAAACTGAGGTAATCTATATAAAAGGCGCGGGTTTTTTGTCGTTTGTAATGGTGTTAAATTACGTAACCCAAATGTGTTCTTTGTGTCTCTTTCTTTCCATCATTAGGTTGAGTTTGATGTGGTATTTTTAAAGATTCAATTTAACCTCAAGTCACCAGGTGTTATTTTAATGGTTTGTCCTAATTATCCATCGTTTCTTCGAGTAGGATCAATGTCGCCTGTGGTTTAGTCCCAAGAGTCCCAACAAGACCATCAACACATATAATTACTTTTTTGTCCAACTCTTTGTATAGACAAGACGTGAGCTGCGTGATTAATAGGAAGGGTATATAGGAGACATTCTGCATAGTTGTACCTATAATTTTGGAAGAAAAAAGAAAAAATTACAGTTTAAAAGTATTAAATAATATAGAATGCAGTTTGTGGTAAAATTAATGAAAATCGGTCACATGTAAAATTTTCAATTCCAATGTCAAACTCACCTGTCAAAGTAAATCCGTTCAACTTCATTCATTTTGACAAATTTAAGTGTATTGAAATGACACACAGTATGCACGTTTAAAATGCATCGATTAATTTTAGAGATTTTTTTCTCCTACTGCTCTAATCCCAATACACTAGGAAAGTGTAAACAATTACACTTTCCGGTTTTGGAAGTGAAATCTTTGCATTGAAGTTTTTATTTGGTTTTTACATTACACACACATTATTTTATATTTTTGTAAAAATTATTTATAGACTTGTTGAGTAATATACGTTCATCTTTAAATCTTAATACGCAAGGTGTTAAATGGATGATGTAATGCAAAGTTGATGCCATTGTGAAGGTTTATCAGTTGCCGTGCAGCTGCAGAATTAGTTTACTCACTGATAAGACAACCAAAATGGCGACTACCGTAGATTTCGTTTTCGAAATAGCTATTGCAACTTAACTACTTTTTTTTTTTTTTTTTATTATTTTTTTTATTGTTTTGTTGTAGCTTGTTTGTCCGAGTTTGTAAGTGAGACAGAAGGTAACTATACAATTTGCTCTATATTTTTTTCTTCTTTATGGGCAAGTGAATTTTTGGAATTATTATAATAAATGGTGGATTGAGTCATAAGGATTTTTTACGTTAGAAAAATCGGTAAATGAATTAGTGAAATTCATTTTTTCTTTATTAAAAAAAACAAACTTAATGGATGACTTTAAATTATAAAAGAAGTGTGGAGTTAAGTTGGTGACTTAAAAATATTTAATTTACTAAATTAAAGTTTCAATTTTTTTTCTCGAATGAATCTCTAAACTTTTAATTGGATTAAAGATGAAAGAATTGAGGACTTTTAAAAGCAAAATTAAAATTGAGAATTCAATTTAGTAATAGGAAATTATGTTTCATTTATTTTTAGATTATTTATTTTTACATAAGTAATATCAAATGTTTATAATATGTATTGATTTCAAAACGAGAACATTTTTCATTCTGCGCTAAATGTTAAATAACGCTTACTTATTGATGCAAATTGTAACCATAAACTTAAATTTTGTAGTGAGTTAGCCACATTATGGATGCTTCAAAGTATGTTGGATACAAAGTAAAAAAAAAAAAAACAATTTTGCTTGAACTTAGAAAACTACGCAATACTTTTTAAAGACCCCATTATGGCGCCTTACTTGATTACTAAAATTGAATAATTAATCAGTTGAGGAATTGTTAAATTTAAAAATGTTATAAAGATTTGTATTTTATTTTATAATTAGTAATTAGCATGTATAAATGACTATTTTATTGCAGTCTCAACAGACTTTGTGTTCAGCTATACATTTAATTAAAATATTGTGTTGGTTTTTTTAAAAAAAATGGACACCTGGTAATAGTAACAATAATTTTTGTCTATTTTTCATTCCACGACAAATCTATACATGGATACAACGTTCCAAATAGGATGATGATGAGATTAATACATTTGTAACAAATTGATTGATTTATAATTATTTTCCTTTTTTTCAAATATGGAAAAGAAAGAAATAGTATCACTGGCACTATGTTGGACTGTAGGGATAATAACTATTATCATCCGTAGGTGGAAGAAGTTCATGCAAGTCAGTTTCAGGTAATGTATCTTTGCCATTATCCATGATGAAATATAGTTTATTACCAAGTCCATTGTGAGTAGCAGTTTTAAGTCCAAAAGTACCTTCCGATACAGTGACAATTGACACTTCGTCTCTTTGTGGCGAATACGATATACTGCCACTTCTCTTAACTACAGGGCATGAACTGCTTCTGCTCATTGATGCATTATGGTGACATCTGTAGATGAGAAGGGCTGCAGCTGAACCCAAAATGACCAACAAGATACCTGATATCAATGATGTGGCCGCAACGAGAAACTGTTGATCTTGTTGTTGATTATCATCCATAATGACAGCTGGCGAAGATGATTCCGTGGCCGGTTTTTGTGCTTTGGGCAGTTTTATCTGAAATTTGGTTGTTGTAGTAGGTTGAAACGCAGTAAATTGTTTGGTTGTAGTCAATGGTCGAGTGGCGTTTGTTGTTGGTAATGTAGTTGTGGTTGATATTTTTGTTGTTTTCTGTGTAGTTGGTACAATATATTGGATGGTTGTTTGTACTGTACTTTGAGTAGTTGTTTGTATTGTACTTTGAGTAGTTGTTTGTACTGTACTTTGAGTGGTTGTTGGTACTGTATTTTCAGTAGTTGTTGGTAATACAGTAGTTGATGTTGTGTTTATGTTTAAATTTGATTTAGTAGGTGCAATGACTACAGGTGTTACAGTTGGGATTGTAAAAGTTCTCATTATCTTTTGAATAGTAGTGGTAGTAGTAGGTTCAGTGGTTGTTGTACCAGCAGTGGTAGGAGCAGCAGTAAAGCTTGTACTAGCACTTGCTGTAACAGATATTGTTGATGGAAAATCTGCTTCAGTTAAGGTCATAACAGGTTTGTTTTGTAATTCCGGTGGTTTCAAACATCGAATACTGTAACTTCTATAGAATTGAACTTCGGCTCTCTTAATCCATTGCGCCATCCACAGTATACTTGGATTGCAGTGCCAGATGTTTCCACTTAATTTAATCTCGCGAAGACCAGGAAAAAAATGCAAAAAGTCTTGCCGAAGATTTTGTATGTTGTTGTTCATCAGGTTGAGTTCGCGGATGTTTCGTAGTACATGTAGAACTCTAGTTGAATTGAGAATTAACTGCGCCAACTCAGCACTGTCATATAGTTCCAATACCTCTAAACGCTTCAAGGCATCGAACGAACCATCGTTGAATCGAGGCACTGTTTTAACTCTGGACATACGAAGGATGTGCAACGAGTCTGCACCAACAAAGCACGAAGTTTGCAACACTTGAAGCGGGTTTTGCGACAAATCTAATAAATCTAGTTGAGACATGTTAGCAAAAACACCTTCCTGGATGCTCTCAATTAGGTTGGACTGCAAATCCAAACTGCGCAAACTCAATAAATCGCAGAATGCACAAATGGACATGTTTTTAATCTTGTTTCTTTGGAGAAAAAGTTGTTCAACATTGGTCAGACCTTGAAAAGCATAAGGGGGGAGTGCTTCAAGTTGGTTCTCCTCAATGTACAAGGTTTTAAGTGTTGGCGGTAAATTCGATGGTACTTTACGCAGGAGGTTACCGTTGAGCCAAAGACGTAAAAGTGATTCTTGTCTGCCCAAAGCATCATTCTCGATTTCCGTTATTTGATTATCGTCCAAGACCAGAAGTCCCAAGTGAGGATAACTATCAAAATCGCCTCGTCGTATGTGGGTCAAGTTGTTTTTAGCCAATCGAAGATCACGCACCATTTGCGTCAAAGATTGCGGAACTCGTAAGATACCGACGTGAGAGACATCTATGTAAAGCAGGCGAGCACTGAAGAAATCCAAACGAGTTAAATTGGATAAGGGATTATTGCTGAGGATGAGGTGGACCAAATGCGTGAGTGATTGGAATGTCCCGATATCGATCGTAGCAATGTCATTAGAATCAAGGTTCAAATACTGAACTCGTTGCAAGCCAACAAAGGTTTCGCTGGTTAAATGTTTGAGTTGATTGTCTCTTAGATTTAATTGCTCGATGTTTTCCATGTCCTCGAAAGCACCACTCATGTTGACTAATTGGTTACTGGATAAATCGAAGTATCGCAGAGTGAGCAGTCCAGAAAAGGTGTTGCGTGTGATATTCTCCAGGAAATTTTGGCTAAGATCCAAACGTACCAACCTAGAGAGTCCTGCAAACGTCCCATCGTCAATCTTCTCGATTTGAGTTTGTTGCAGTTTAAGTTCGGTCATGTTGTTTAAACCAGTTAAATGAATCGCTGTCAAAGTGCCCATGGCAAAGTTTCGTAGTTCTAGACGGCTCACGGTGCTGGGTATGTCTTGGGGTACTTCTAAAATTCCATCACCTACACAGTTGACATAGACCCATGAGTCGTCGCAGTAACATGCACTAGGGCACGTTATTGGCTGAATACTGCTTGCACACAAAGAGGAGATTAGAGCAAAGAGCACAAAAAGCAATAAGATTTTCATCGTTAATGGTCAGCAAGAGGTGAAATATGGTGGCGTGTGTGATTGTAAAGTTGTTTGGCACATGCTGTTGTGCCGGACACAGGACTGCTAATTAGTTGTGGATTGCTTTCCTGTTTACATTGACAGGGCTGTTGGAGTTGGTGAGCGACAGTGCTGTTACCGGATCAATGTTGCGCTACCATCGGCCTGTCGTCGAGCCTGAGGGAAGAAAAGAAGGAAATGTGAGCTACGTGACTAGACACCAAATGTGTAATGAAAGTCCCATTGATGCTCAGGGCTGGATGCAAATCAATTTTTATGCCCATATTTTAAGAGAGTTTGACTTGATGAGACTTGTATCAAAACCTGGAACTGGACATTTTGAGGGCATTACTTATCTGTACGTGCCATAAATAAGATGACTGCTTATAAAATGCTTTTTTTCTTCTTTTTTTTCCCGGGTATTAAACACGTGCTGAAAGGGTGGGAGGGTGTGTCTGCATGCTTGGTTACCTGCTTGTTCTAAGAAAATATAGAAGAAATACCTTGTACGAGAAAATATGACCGGCATATTCTTATAAATTTCTATGCTTCTAGCAGGGGTTAGTATTTAAGCACAATATTTTGGCGTTTAGGAGATTTGAGTACTGGTTTCTAGATTGGAAAAGATGAGGTGGGAATGTAAAGCAGCATGAATTTCTCTTCATTAGCATATTTACCCTTTTGCTTGATAGTGTTTGGTGGACATAATTAGTTGGGGAAATGTATTTTCATTTCTCCATTAGCCGAGAGTCATTTATTGTCAGCCAGGTGTTAATTAAACAATGTTTCCTTGGTAACAAGATGAATTGGAAAAGAAGTTTAAGTTTTGAAGTAAAACAGACTAGATTTTTTTAATTGAATAATTATTGAGATTTTGATGGGGAAGAATTAATATTTTTATTTTGTTAATTGTTTTTTTATATTTGTGGTATCACGTTTATTTATCTAATTTACTAATCGTATGCAATATTGAAATTTTTATTCGATTATATTCCATAGATTAAAATTAGTGCATCTGATATGAATGACAGCATAAATTGAGTACTTAAAACTGACGGCTACATAAATTATTAACTAAATTACACATGATTTGTTTGTTCTTTTTTTCTTTCTTGAATATTAATTTTTTATTTATATTTTCTGATGTATTTAAATATTAGAATTAACTAAAAAATTTATTTCTGAGAATTTTTTTATACACTTTCTTTGCCTTTCATTTTCTCTTCTTCGCTTGAGAAGAAGCGGAAGACCATCTCTCGGCTTTTCTGTGCCTGATTACCTCTGCAAATGAGAAGTGAGGTGGAGTCCGCGTACGAGTGGCGTCTCTATCGTCTCTTGGCAGCCCCCTCCCCATCAGCCCTTCTTTACCCGCCATCGCTTTTCGACCCCTACCTTCAGCCCCCTTCCCTCGAGATAAGCCGAGAGTATTCTCCCTGTGAAATTGCTGTTTGCTGCCCTTGTCGCTTTCCTGCTGAGTCAGTAAGATTTTGGCGCCAATTTGAGAGCGGCATTGATATAGAGCTGAGTGAAAAGCAAAGGGGTCAACTTTGAATTACACGTTTTTTACAGGAGGCCATACTCATTTAGTCATGCTTTAAGTTGGTACAACTTTAGCATTTCAAACAAATATAGCTTTTCGAATTTTTAAAATTTATTAAAAATAAATATAATTCAATGTTTTAAAATGCATATTTTTTCATGTCTACAGTTGTGGTGTTTAAAGAGAAAATTCTTGCCAATATTGATTTTATTTATCCTTTTCCTCTCCACTTAGTTCAAACCATGCATTTTGTATGACACGTGATTGACTGTGGGTGAATAAGGAATGGAAGCAATGCGGATGGTAGATGTAACACGATATGGAAAAATTGCATATTGTGATATTTATATATGGTATTATATAAATATTCTGAATTAAATATGAGTATAATATATATTTATAAAACTGCGGGGGTAGTGGAAATGACTCATTTCGACTCTTTGTCACATATGGCGAATTGGAATTGGGTTGTGTTTTTGCACACTAGTCTTGCATTTGGAATTCACTTGCGAGAAGTCTCTTCTCTTTGAAATATTCAATAAGGGATGGTCAATGAGAAAAAAGAGGGACGCTTTTCCACGTGGATTGAGATTAAGGAGTGGAAGGGGCGTGTCACGGATGACCAGGTGCAACAAGGGATTTTGAACAAACATTAGGTTTGGCATAGGGAATTGCAATAAGGTTTAGATTATTTGTAGAAGAAATCAGTAAAGACTGAAATTTGTATTTAAAGTTGCTCGTAATGTTTATTTTGTTGATGGAAGGCGGAAAAAGACTTTTGCTCATTTCTTGGGAAAATAATATATGTATATGAATTATGTATTTAATCACTTTAGATTTTTTTATCCGAACGAAAAGATGTGGAAAATATTATTTATAAGAATGGCATTTGCGGGTTATTGATGATTTGAAATTTTTTATTCTATGAATGAAAAGTGGCAGCGCTGTTGCAGAAGAATTGAAACAGAATAATAAATAGCAGCTTATGCATTTTTTAAAAGGAGTTTTAGATCAATCGTTCAATAGATACAATATTCTCTTATTATTTCATTGAATTGCATAAAAGGCAATGGTTATACGACAAAAAAGGAAGAAAAGCGATTTGAATATGTAATTTTAATTTAAAAGAAAGTGAAAATGGGAGATGCATTTATTTAATTATTTAAAAAAAATAATTTTTGTTTGTAAAAGGATATTGATACTGATTTTCCAGACGGAAGCTATAAGTTATGTATTTAAAAATGCTGATGCACGCTTGTTTCATAAATATACTTCGATGTTGTCTTTGATCACATCCTTCAACAACACATTTAAATTTTTAAATTTGATATCCAAAATGGTAGTTTAATTTGTAATTTACAATTCTAAATTCATAATCGCGACATGTTTTCTTATCTGCACATGCGCACATCCCCTTCTCTCCTTTAGGGAGTCAGTAAATAGCTTTGTTAACATGTCTTTTTTTCTTTTTTTCATCTCTTTCTCTCTCTTTCCTTCGCTTTGGTTTTAAATTGCACTAAAAGCTTGTCTCTCGCCTTGGTACTAGAAGAAACGAGTAGGTTGTCTTCTTATCTCTTGAAAAACTAGTGGCAGATGGCGCTGTGCTTTCATATCCTCCTCCGGCATCAAATGTCTTCTTTTTATCTATAATTTTTGATCTATAAAGTTGGGTGATAGAGTAGTTGCACTTGCAATTTGATCACATCAAAATAAGGGGTAACAGGAAATCTAGTGGAGAACTGGGGTGAATATTAGTTAGGGTCATTTCTTACTTGTGCAATTGAAAAGTTCATGAGACATTAAATTTGTCTTCGAACTTATGATTACTATTTTTTAATTTTCTATAAAAAAAAATTTATTTCAGTTTTAATCAATTTTTTTATTTACTCAATCAGAACCTTTTGAATAGCTACAATGTGACTTCCAGGTTTAGAATTTTCGATTTTCATGGTTTTCAACCCATTTTAAAACCTATTTGAGGCCCTGGGGAATTTTTTGGAATCTCATTTTAGAAATTCCATAACCTAATACGCTGGAGCCATTTTTTTTCATACCAGATTTCTGACAATATAAAACCTCACCAATGATTACTTACTTGTCAATTGCAAAATGTAAATTATCTCGTTTCAATCTTGATTCCTTTCATGCACAACTCACTATCTTATCGTAGAACTCGTTAAATTTCTGGTTTTCCGGATACTATTTTATGTAATTAGATACCGGTAACTTTTACAGCAAATTAATGGGAAAGCAAAATGCGTGTTTCGCTTCGTTGAGAGAATTAATTAGTATTTTTGCTTTTAAACACGTAGTTAGTTGAAGTTAGAAATTCTAAATTAAATAACTGCGTGCTTAAAAACCAAAAAATTAATTTATTCTCAAAAAGAAAAAAAAAGCTGCAATAATTTTGCATTTTTATGAACGTACGCTCTTGAATAAATCTCACTAAGGCGAGGTGTTAAGCATTACGCATAGTTTGCGTACTTATATTACTAATGCACTCATGCTTTAAAGCAACGAAAAAATTCTACTTAAAGGGATTGTAGCCCCTATGATTAGCATTCCAGTGCACAGGGCTGGAGGGCTCTGCTGAATAAGATGAAACCCGATGAAGACCAGTAAAGTCAGAATGCTTCGTTTCTAAATTAAATATATTAAGACACAAACTGCATGTTCTATAGCAAAAAATGAATTTATAACAGGAGTACTCTTCTTTTCAAGTCACCAAGTGTTGTTTTTTCTCTTGTATCATGGGATCTCGGTGAGCCAATCAAAATTCTTCCAGTTACAGGCATTCATAGATATAATTTGGGCATGTGCATTGCCCATCGTGCAAAGCGAATGGTGCTACCATTTTCCCCCCCACGCTTCAACGTGCGATCAACGCGAATCGGCAATCGGCTTATGGAAATCATGCATCATATGCGCAACTGATGTATTTCGGGATTTCCCATTTCTTTAATAAAAGGAAATAAAAGTATATTGCTTTTTGGCTTATCGAATTAAATTTTAAGCTAAAAAAAAATAGCAAAGCATCTACAGATAACACAAGAGTGTTAAAATTCAATTTAAAGCACCTTATGTGAATCTGTTGTAGCAATATCTCAACTTTAATATCTTATTAAGGAAGGAAAATTTAATACGGACGAACTATTGGAATATTGTTACATTGGTCTCGCTACTGCAGAGGAAAAAACTAATTTGAATTTTTCCAATTTCGAGGGAAAATGAAAAGAACCCGTCGATTTGTTCATTTACACACTGAATATTTGCTGTTTGATCATGTCTTTTATGTTAGTTTTTGGTCATTCCAATCTTCAATGAGTAGGAAATTTTTTTTTTCGAAGACCTTTCAACGTTTTTCCTGATGCATTGTTGGAAGCACCCAGAATGCAATTGGCGAGCGAATGCGTGTTGGGCGATCAGAAATCGATGGAAATGAGACATTGCAAGTTTCTCATGTAGATTGGATTTCATTTTAAAGGGTGGAGGGTTGGGCTTTACATGGCCTGCAGATTCAATTTCGTTGTGTTTTCTTTGGCACTGTTTAGTTGTGATCCAATTTATGCTACAAAGGTCACTTTGTATAAGGCACTAAATCGATATTTTTCGGGTGTGGAGTTTAATCGAGCAACAGTTGATGCCAATTAATGGACGTGCAATTGAGCGAATTGAATAAATTCAGTGAAAATTCTTGCTCGAAATGGAATTTCGTTATTCTTTATCATAAAAATTGTAAAATGGGATAAAAAAGAAATTGGCCACGGTTTATAGTGTTGGCAGTATTTTATAAGTGTGCTGACATTTGCATATGTTTTTTATGTATATTTTAGGAGGAAAAGCAAATGACAAGAGTAACATTTGGGTGTGCAATTGCGAGTCTTTCATCAAAATAATTCGTCTTCTTTTGCTGAAATTGCATCACGTTTTGAAAGGTGGGGCAAATCTGGCAACGGGAGAGCGCCCGATTTTTTTTTATTAAGTTGTTGCTGTGTGGCTTAATGGCAGTTGCGGTGGCGTTATAAAAAATTTACACCAGCCCCAAATGGAAGTGAGGAAGGAAAAATTTCAAAGCTTGTTTTTTTTCTTTTTAAAGTAAATGTGTTTGTTACCAAGTGGCAACGACTGATTCGAGCTTAAAGTGAAGTTGCTAGCTACTAATTAAATTTAGAGGCAAAATCAGAAATTTATTGTTTATATATATTGTTTTATATAAAGAATGGAAAGAATGGAGTAAAATTGATTTTTTTTGTTTTTTTTTTTTCTAATGAAAAATTTATTTCGGTACATTAAATAAAACACTTTGTGCATTCTAAAATTAAGACTAATTCATTTTAAAGTGTTTTTTGTTTTTTGTTTTTTGTTTTTTGTTTTTTGTTTTTTTTTTGAAGATTTTTTATCACTACACATCAAAACATAATTTATGAAAATTAAATTGTAGTCTGAGCCTTGATTAAAAGACGTATATCTTTTACCAAACTGATATCTTTATTTAAATTTTTTATTTTTAATTAAAAATGGAAAAATTAATTAAAAGCGGCTCATTTTCCGCCACATTTCTGTTTGACCAGCGCAGAAGACAAATATTTAGCTTGAAGCGGCAGTCATATTTACTTTCAACCTGTTTGTGTTTCGACAGGAGATAAATTTGTTCACTTCATTCGGGAATTCAAATTTGCTCTGATTTTCTCCATGAAACGATTACAACAATGCACCTTTGATTGATGCCGATCGCTAGCGTATTAATTATACGGCTGGCATTGAATGCCTGTGGTTGACTTGAATTTGTTACATTCAAAAGGGGCTTGCGCTTCCTGTTATTGGCACAGCCAACAGTGATTAGTAGACTTTATGCCTCTACCCTCATACAATTTTCAATCAACTTGAGAGTGGTTATCGAAGCGTGCAAACAGGATACATGGCGATTAATTAACCGCTTGTGCCATTTAATCACTACCTTGCAATTGTAAGTTGGGCGCTTTCCGTATGCTGATAAATTTCAAATTAAAAACATTTCTAAACAGCGTTTATTTGACTGTGCATTACTATAGAAACGGTCTGTAGCATTGCTGCGTGCTTTGCTGCATGGCATCTAGGTATTTTGATGAAGTTTGATATTATATTTTTGGAAAATGATCTTAATATGTAGTAAAAAATGTTATTGGGAAAGCAGGAGGGGAAACGATAATTTCTATGCCATTTTCCATTTAATTGTTGGTAGGGTGATTAAGCTATGTAGTTCTTGAATTTGTGCCTGGTTTACGTAAACAACAGTCAAAAATATCCAAAATTATCTTCTAAAATGTCAATAGACACTTTTAACAGCTAAAGATGAATCTATTGAAATAAACTGGTAAATTTAGCAATTATTGTTTTAGTTTAATTAAAACGTTTGATGTTTTTCTAATGATTACGACGGAATATAAATTTAAAAGACTGTTTTCTAATACAATTATTATTGGGAATAACTTTATTTATCTTTACTTTGACTGAGCGACAATAAAAAAAGGAGGAGAAATTGTTTTTGAGATGCATGATGGAATTCGCCATGCATGCAAATTTTTCTTAGTTTATTATTGCTTGTGTCATTTTTCAATGGTTGTTTTCAAATTGTAAGCGAGAGTAGTTTTAAATCAATTTAAAACATTACCGTTGAAATATGAAAATATTTTCTTTGTACTAGATCAAAGCCTAGGGTTTTTTTAGTTTAGTACAATTATGCAAACATGTACGACATGACGTCATATTATAGAAGAGAGTTCTAAAATGTTGAGAGTTGTGGAAATGTTGCCATTTTGTTTTAAGTTGTAGAAAAGTGGGTTGAGTGTGAACACACAAGTTTCACAAAGAGGGCGGGATTTGTAGAAAAGTGGTTCAGATGTGAACATAGCATGAGGCATTAGAAACGATAACTTTTATTTAAAATATTTGTAAAATATTTAGTAATAGCCAATTAAGCGCTTTAATTAAGTGTGTTGTTATTATCAACATTTTCAACGTCAGACTAACTTAGCGTTTTTTTTCCACTTCATTAAAGTAAGTAACTAAAATAATTTAATTGAAAAATTTTGTAAGAAATTTTTGACGTAACGGAAACAATCGAGGTCAAATTTTATTGTTTTTATTGGTTGCGGGGATTAATGCATGTTATTGGATTTTTGCTATTAAATATTAATATCGACTTTTTTTTCTCTGGTAACACGGTGGTTCTTTTTGATTTTTATTTAGTGTTTTGGCTTTTTTTTAGTAAAGATGCCTATGTTTTTAAGCCACGTAGTTAAGATAAGTCAATTGAGTCCTCAAATAGTCATATTTTAAAAAGAATTAAAAGCTAGTTTTTGTTTGATGCGTAACCGAGTGGCAATATCTTTTTTAAATCTCTTATTCATTCCTCTTCTCTTGTTTCCATGGAAATAGGATCTTAGAATCGTTGCACTAAATTGATTCCCATTGTGGCCGTTTGGGAGCGTCTCTCACCACAAATACTTTCCATCCCAGGGTGTCTTTGATGGCCTTTCTGCTCCAAAGGTCTTGCATTACCGCAATTGCGTGTTTTACATATCGAAAAACCGTAAAATGGGCTTTTTTCTTCTTTTTCCTTTTCTTAGTCTCATTTTTTACTCCGGTGCACGTTTTATACCAAAGATTTCTTGGGAATTAAAAATGGTCTTTACCGTGATTATTTCTACCAGACTGTGTAGTGCATTTCAAATGGGAGGAATAAAAACAAATATCATGTACTTTAGTTTTTAAAAAAGTCGTCTGTTTATCGATTCGAACACAGAAAGAAATCGATTACCGTAATTTTTAAACTGAGATTAAAAATCGATTAATGCTTATTTGATTTCTTCACTCGATAGATTGAATTTACAATAAGCCGATTTAACCGTTCTGATGCAAAAACTGGTACTGGTTTATCGATTTTTTAAATGCCGAGAACTAAATTCTAAATTCCACAACATCATCAGAAAATTAATCGATTTTCACAGCGAGATGTGCACTAATTTTGTTAAAAGGTTTTTTTCTTAAACCAAAAAAAAAAGTTTGGAAGACATCAATTATTTTGAAGTTTAATTTTGAGAAAAATTAGGATATGAAATAAAAATATCATATCGTATACTGGGTATTGTTTTTTGTTTTTTTTAAATATTTGCATGACATGTCATTTATTGGCACTTTTAATTGGTCATTATTTTAATGTTAGAAGACGTTGAGAGCCATTCACAGTGTCAATAATTCACGAATCTGATGAATTAATCATGTAATGTAGGGCCTTGTTTGCAATTGAATGCATCTTTAATTTGCCACATCATTCCCAATAGACGCTGTCAGAGCGTGGTAACCCTGGCAACAGGCCACGTGCCAATCTGTTGTCAATTGGGCTGCAATTATTAATAATATGGTTTTTGCGTTTCTGACGTTTTACTTCTCGTTTGGCCCACTTCGGTGCCTTGCCTCCAGTAAATTTATCAGCCATTAAAACTGCAGTCGAATGGAAAGCAAGTGTGCGGTAATATAATAGTAATGAAAACGCGAGAGACAACGAAACAACTTCATGAATACTAAATGAAAGCACAAAAGAGGATTGCCTGCACAAATTAATGCATCAAATGCCTGTTTAACCACCTGATGTAAGACTATCTCTCCCAAGACGTACTCACTATCCTGACAATTAAATTCGAAAGAAATGGTCTGCACTTTAAATTAACTATGTACATGGTTGATTAATTTTTCCTCTTTCTTATTACGAAGATAGCATTTTATTATTTAACCAGCGGGCTTTGAGTTGGGGCATGAAGGTTTTCTGAAAATGGATGTCTTGTGTGAGCTTTGACAAATTTTACACTTTCACACTTTTATTCGTGCGTAATACTAAGGAATTTTGTGTCTGACCGCTTTGTCACGCATGAAGTGAAGTCTTGAAAAGAATGATATACAGTACAACTAAAACGAACCAAACTTTGTCAAACAAATCCTGCTCTTTGTAACAAAGCGTCAGACTAGGGCTCGAGTGTGTTTGCTAAACAGAAGCACAACAAAGTACTTTATACAACTTATAGAGATCAGGCTGAGTTTGATGTGTTTTGGGTTTTTGGACGAACTGTGTTTGTGTGTTTTTGTTTGGCAACTTTACGTGGTATATGGACCCGGTCGTATTTATTGTCAATATCGGGATTTTTTGGAACATTTATGACATATTTGTGAATTTTGTAGTTGTAATTCAAGTAAATGTATAAATTTATACTCCACTTAATTTTGAATTAGACTTCTAAAAGTTTTTTTAAGTTGATTTAACATAAAGTTAATTAGTTTTTAATTTATGGCACTTTAATTTTCAACAGTTACTCAAAACATGTTTTTAACCAATGTTTATACCAAGCTGCATGGCAGCAAAATTTGTTCATATGCAAATTGGGTTTGCAATGTGCGCTAACAAGACTTATTCAACCGCATTCCTGCTTCTCCTTAATTTTTTAAAACTTTAATATGTGTTTGCAATGGCGAAAGAATTTTAGAATTGTAACCGTTACTCTGATTTTTGCAGTTTTCCAGTAATAAGATTAACTAAATTCCAGTTTCTGTGCACAAATATTATTTTTTAATTACAATAGGTTTTGATACAATTCAAACATCTTTTCATCAAACTTCGATTACATCAGTGATAAATGAATGACTATTAGATAATCGGGTTGTTTATTTAGGTATTGCTAATTGCAGCATCATACAAAATTAATTGCAGTAACAAAATATATCACTAAACAAATGAAGGTACAAACTCCCAGCAGATTTTACTGATATTTTAATTTGTTAATTATATTAGATGTTGTGCAAAATTTGAAAACAATATTTTGCTAATTACAAAAATATGTTTAAAACTGCACTTTACAAGAATCTATTTTTTAAATATCTTTTCATTTGCAAATACAAAGTTTGTAACAACGACTGTGTATGTCTGCATTGCTTAGCAAATAGCAACTAAAACTTTGCACATGCTTATATTGATTCATTAGAAGGTATGAAATCGCCATCTTGGTACTTTAGTTCATTTATTATCACCTTTTAATATTTACGGTAATTTTTATTTTTTGTTTAATGGTGGTCTTGGTTGGGTCAGTGTTGTGGGTTCGTGGCTGTGACATTCCTTATCGGTTGACATAGTATCCAATCGCACATGTGCGCACAATATTTCATTACGAAACTCAGAAAATATAGGGAAAAAAATTCTTTTTAAACGTTGTTTTGCATTTGGGATATTATGCAATTACAAAAAAATGACTTTATTGCTTAGTTTTAATGTCCTTGCGTTTCATTAGCAATAAAAATAATTTCCTTGACTTTTTTTTTCTTACCAGCGTCTAGTGGGGAGCTCTTATCATCACAGGATTTAATTCCTCAAAAATTCAATTATCGTGTAGAAAACAATTTATTTTGTATTTTATTGAGAACTTAAGTATAGAGTTTATTATTTCTAAAACGTGGCAAAAGAAAAGCAATAGCATGATGGAAATCACTTACGAGATTATCAGAATTTAAGCTGTATTGTATCGGTCTTCACAGTCGATGGTTTGTTAGACTGCTGGTTATTCAGTAAGCATACGAATTATTCTTAGAAATAACTATTTGTATAGTTTTGCTTGCTCAAGAATCCAAGCAACTATTTGACAACTGAAATATTTAAAATTGAAACGCAGGGCTGAAAAAGTTAAGAAAATGTAATCTTAATTTGTTGAGTTTAGTAAATATTGATCGTATCCTTTGCATAACCTTGTTAGTTGTTCAAATAGCGTTTTAAAAGGGTTATTTTTTAAAAAATTTAATTTTTACGCATTATTCAGTGAGTAGTTCAATATTTGTTTTATGGCTGGAGTGCAGTTTTAATTAGATGTTTTAATTAAACATAGAGAACTGCTATTTTTTTTTTAAATTTGGAAACAGTGGTTTATTAAATATTCATAGAGACTTTGCGATTTTTCGTACAGAAAAAAAAAATACGAAATCATAAAAAATTACGAAATTATAATATGATTTCGTATTAATTTTCGTTTAATTCGAATTCCATAACGAAATAAAAGAACTATTTCGTGGGTTATTTCGTAATATTTTTTCGTAAATAAAAATGTGTTGCGCATGCGCTTTTTCGCCTGCTTCGTTTGTTGGGTTCCGCCATTTTGGCTCGCTCAGTCGCTCTAACCTCGGATCTAACAGCCCAAGTTAAATGATCGTTTTTGATAATTAAACCGATGAGAAGGAACTTAAAATGTATGTGTTTTACTGTTAAAATAAATTTGTTAAAAATTTTTAATTATTTTAGTTGACTTCGTTCATTCGTTTGCTTCGTTTGTTCAACGTACCGACTGTGGCGAGGTAGTCAGTATGTTGAATGAATGAAGCGATGATAATGTTGACTCCATCTATTCGTTCTTTTACCGTCTGACAAACAGTACCATCTTTTTTAAAATTTATTTAGGGTTTAAAAGAAAATAAAACAATTTGAAATTAATATAGGTTTAATTCTTAAATTTTTTGTATTTTAAGAATAGTCAATTTTTTATCGCAACCTGTTGTACGAAATACTAATTACGAAATTATAAAAAACAAAATAATTAAAAATAATTCTTTTTTTTTAATTTTGTAATTTTTCTTACGAGAAATCGCAAAGTCTCTAAAATGTTTTTTTTATTATAAATAACGGATTACAAAAATTCATTTTTTTGAGTGTTTTATATGAACTAGCTACTCAATCAAGTCTTAAGTATCGTTGTTTGTTTGCACTTCAGTAATGAGTAATGACAACCACTTAAGTAATGATTTACTTCCAACAGCTTTAATATTTCCAATTGGTTTCTAATGTATCACTAGTAGTACATTCAATAATTTATTAGTACCGAAAGATAAGATTTTGTTGCTACTTTTCGACTAATAATAAAATAAAATTATTTTCTTTACAAGATTTATAAAATTGCAATTTTGAATCTCGAGACTGGAGAGTTTACAGACTAACGTTCTAGCTAAAATAATTTTATTGTTGTGGATTGGTGCGAGTTTCAGCAATAGAATTCATCACTTTAGTCTGTAAACTCACTAAACTCTGTTTCTAAAACATTGCGAGAAACTTCCATTGGTTGGAGCCTGTTTGCTTGCACATTAATACAAAAAAACCACCAAAACCTACCATATATGGTCATTTTTATGATCGTTTATGGACGTTATTTGTTCGTTTTATGTTTGTTTAGATTCGTTTATTTTCGTTTATGTTTGTTTATGTTCGTTTATGCCCTTTTATGGTCATTTTTCGAATTATTTTTTTAAATGTATTAAAAAATTGCTAGGTAAAGGCTCTAGCCAATGGGAGTTTCTTGCAATGTTTTGGAAACGGAGTTTAGTGGGAATCCAGCATAATTCGTTATCGGAGAAATACAGAAAGCGATTTATGCTACATGTGTACTATCACTTTCCTTTCTGTATTCGAATTAACTGTGCCGTAATCCAACTAACACAATATTGTTTGCTGCTATATTTGCATTTTTCTAAAATATTTGACACAAAAAACACTACAGTATTTTTCTTTTTTCTTGAACAAACCGGCACTACGGTAATGTGTTTAAAGGCTGTTTATGACATTTGACAGCACTAAACACCTAACTATTCCAACGTTGCGCAAAGTCTTATGTAATTTAAGACCGAGTCACTATTTTAAATCAATATTGTGACATTTTTGCAAGTAACTTTAACAGATGCCTGACCTGACCAGGTTTTGAATCCATCGCCACATTCATGCATTTTTTTTCTTACAAGCGATCTAGTGGGGAGCTTTTATCATAGGATTTAATTCTTCAAAAATTTAATTACCGTGTCTCGGGATCAAGCTTAGGAATAGGCTTATGGTTAATTTTAGTAGTATGCAGGTTTAAAAAGATTATCAGTATTGGGAAATAACAATAATAAACTTACTGTTTAAAAAAAAACAGGTGATTCAAAACATGAGCTTAGTGCATACATAAACATCAGACAGCATTAAAAATATTCAATCGAAAACACACTACCAAACTAAAATAAAAAATTCACAGAACGAAAAATGAAATTATAAAAAGCCATAAAACAACAACTAGCAAAAAAATGTTGTTTTTCCCTTTTCTTTTAAAACAAAACTCATTTCCATTTCATAGCAAGCTGTATTTTTTTTGTATTTTTATAATAAAAAATTATTTTCATGAATATCAACATTGACATGTATCAGCAACCTAGATACATAGATGTATTAATTTCTTGATTTTGTTGTTACGACACAATAAATTATGTTTGTATTTAAAGTTTTAGGGACTAATGAATAAAATGCAAGGCCTTAAGAGAAACTCGGTTTGCATAACTGTACTTACTCATACAGTTTGCTGCAGTAAAATATTTAATTTTTTCCAAATCAATGTAATTTTTTTTACTTTTGTCATCATCATTTGTATGTAATGCAACAAGGGTTAGTTTTCCACGGCTATTTATGACTATAGCTATCTGTAATTGATTTGTGCGTACCGTTCAGTAACTGTAATTCCACGTTAAGTTCTCTTTTTGCTCGTTTCGTTGTGGTCTACTCATTTCCCTGTCTTGAATTCTTGTTCTTCCCAATCTCCTTTTCTTCCACTCTCGTCGTTGCTCGTGGTTCATTTGTTCCGCTCGACTTTCTTTTTTCTCTCGGCTGTCGGTCTGGCGCCGGCGTTAAGCAGTTGCTGTCTCTTCTCCGCCGTGTGCTTATTAATGGCTTCTCCGATTGCCGATTCAGTGCACGTTGGATTTCTCGCTTATTTTTCAGTTTCGTTTTTTAAAATATTTATATATGTTATATATATTTTTATTTTTTACAGATTTTTTTTCTGTTTCTTATATCACTTTTTTTCTTTTGTAAATCCGTCTGTTTCCATCTCAGCGTGTTGGCAGGTCATTTTGAAGTGGCCGTTGGTCATTTCTCGTGGCTGAGGTGTCATTTCATTCCCCTTGCGTTGTCGTGTTCAATGAACTCGCAAAGGATGATGGGATTGAGAACAAGGAACACTGTGCCAAAGAAGGATAGATGAGTGTCAAGAGCGGACATGGAACCCTGGGGATTTAACCGCTAGTGCGCACTGCATCGTGGTGGACATTTGTCGCTTTACCTTTAAAGGTGACGTAGTGGGATGGCCTCGCGACAACATCGTGTCATAAACTGCCAATCAAACACTGTCATTAGGGATGTAACACTTGCTCTACATGTCTCTTATTGTATTTCCTGTGCTGGAACGGGGATGAAATGCTCTGTCACTCATTACACAAGGGTTAAACCCACGTTCGAACCCATCAGCAAAAAAAGATGGGGCATGAAAGTAATAATTTTCCACGAGCACAGTAATAAGAACTGTATAAAAATTTTGCTGGCGTGAATTTTTTGCATGGCAACATTTAATTTGCATCATCGAATCATAGATTTAAAAAAAAAAAAAAAAAAAAAAATTTAAGAATTTTAATTAAATCAATTGTGCAAATCAAAATCAATACACTTAAAGTTTCTCAGTTGGGGATGTAATGGAGTAAGTAGCTAGGAATGTGGAGTGATTTAACTGATATTTTCTACTTTTGAATGTCGTTTCTATTTTTGACAGCACACATTATATGTACAACAACACTTGTTTTAGTGCGATCTCTATGCGATTGATATTTAATACTATTTGCTAAGCACCTCAATAGCATGTGCGCTTAATTATGCAATCAACATTGATTGCGTGGGTTCACCTAATATTAAAGTTGCACGTATACAACAATATATATATATTTCAGTTAAGTTGGACGTGAGAGGAAATAAAGAGTCGTCTTGAAACTGGTTTAAAGGAAACCTTTAACCGATTTATTCTTTTTAAGGTGGCATCGTTGAGTGTGTGACAATACATTTTACGGCCAGACACGGCTTCTTTGGTAAGCAGACGTGGCCGTTTGGCGAAAGGCAAGTGAGCTGGCACTGGGCAATAATCCAATTGAGCTCGGCGGGCATCGATGACCGTAGTAGCCATTTGGTGAGTTGCCAGCTGCCGAGCCCAGTCATGCAATTGTCACAGGATTTGTTGGCGCCGATGAAAATTCGCAAATTTCATACTAGGAACTGAGATGACTCTGATTGCGTATTCTCTTGAGGCGACGTCTGCTAGGGTTACGACCCTTATACCACAGTATCTTTAAGGCCGATGATAAGATTGGGTGGTTTGCAGTTGATCTTGAGTATTGCCAGCACGAGTTTGAGGTGATTGCTCGAATGTTGGATGAGTATGTTAGGGTTTTGCAAAGTTATAGCGAAATCCGGATCGTGTTGCGGATATCTCAGGGTAATTGGTTCGGCGTTGAGAAAGGGAAGTCTCTTAAGACTCACTGTTGGAGAATTTAATATTGGAAAAAGTGGTTTAAGAGGATAGGATTAAACAGCGAATTTTACACTAGCTGCTCGCGAAAACTAATTTGTGGTGGTTTCGTGTTCATGACGTATAAAGGGAAGAGTGGGACGGGAAATCTCAAAGCGTTCAGGGGAAGTTTCCTCGAAGAAACCAAGGTGTATGCAATTGCCACTTTATGAGGTATCAGGGGAATTTTTTGATGTATCAAAATGGTTGGGTTGTTGCAGATGAGGGTATAGAAGCAACAATTTTGAACCTATAAAATTTGAAATATTTCATTTTTTATTTTTTTCGGTTTTGTGTCGGTACTCTTATGGAAAAAAAAGAAGCAAAGAAAATCTATAGAGTTTGCGAAGGCTTGAGGGATGTTGCACTGTTTATTGTAGCGTTACTTCCGTCTTGCAAATGGAATCAGAAACGAGGCGACGGTGCCACTTGCACTAAACCTCCACATCTTCTCGTCGCCCCTGATTGCTCTCTTTTTCTGCGCGTGCGGGGAGGGGATTTGGATGGAGTCCCCAGTTACCTGAATCGTAGACACGTTTTTGGCACCGACACTCACTACAGCGGAACCCGTGCAAAAGGAAGCGAATCTGTTGAGTCAATACAAAAATTGTGTTTGAAGTTGAGCATTCGTTTTGAAATGATCTTGCACTGAGCACTTTTGATGTTAATAAACTTTAGACTTAATGTGTTTCTTAATTTTTATTACTTATTCATTTTTATTATTTTTTTACTTTGTTTTTAATGGATGCAGAAATGGAGGCTAGTATTTAAAGTCTCATAGGGATGGTAATTTTTTTTTTTTTTAGTTAAAATATTAAAGTTTTATAGATATTGAATTTTATTTTTAAGGTACTTACTTTATCTGCATGTTTTTTTAATGGAAAAGTTTTTTTATTAAAATGTTTTTCTTGTAAAAAAAGTAGTTAAACCGCTTTAAATTTTGTGTTTACTTGTCATTAGAAGGTTTAGAATTTGCTTCTTCTACATAAAAATTTTGTTTTCAATTAATTTTTTATTTACTTCCTATTGATTTTTAAAAAAAAAGTGTTGATTGTTTACATTTCTTCAAAATCTTGTCTGGAATTTTTGTCGTGTTTACAACGACACAAAACGAGTGCGATTAACATCTTTTTGTAGTGGAGTGTTTTTAAAGCGCTTTTTTTCCACTCGAATTGTGCAGCTTGTTAATTTTTCATTGGGAGTTGGTTGCAATATTCATGATCGGTGTAAACATGGCCAATGATGTCATGAGAGCCAAGCATGCGTGGAGGGAAACTAGATTGGTTAAACTGAATTTCAAATGCAATTAGAGTGAAATTTATTGATTCATGCAAACGGATTCTGCATTCAACATCGCTTCGAGTGAATCTTCATCTTAATACGTATATAAAACAAATAAATAGGTAAAACTTGAATTGTTCTCGACGTTTTAACCCGTTTGTGTAAATAAGCTCTTGAATTTATTTTCAACCAAAGGTTTAATTCGGTCTTGACATAAATAACGTTACGGGGTTATATTCATCTTGTCGGAGCTTAAAACGCTTGGTTTTGTGGTTTTTACAAGGTGAAATTTAAATCATCATTAAATTTAAAGTAATGAAAGGGAAAGATTTTATTTAGGATGCGGTAGCAAGAATTTGGAAGTTTAATTTGGACTTTGTTTACCGAAGGACTTTAAATTCCAATCAATAAATAAGCTGCTTCGTTTTTGTACAACCAATAACAGTATAGTATAGTTTCGGGCTAAAATCTATGATGTCTGCGGTTTTTTATTCTGTTGACGACAGTTTGATTAAAAAATTAAAGTTTTACTGAGTAACGACGAGTTTCGCCATTGCCAATCATTTTTTTGTTTGTTACATTTTCTGTTTCATAAAATAAAAACTATTCTGGCAAATATTTCCGCTGCAGACAAATTTCGTTAAAAGTTTAAAATGTTCAGAAGCAAAGCTAAAGGCCAGCGCGACAAACCATCTTTTTCAAATTTCTTCTGCACGTATAATTTTACATTTAAAAATAATAACTCCCAAGAATATTAAAATGCAGACTACATGTTCTTCTCATTCATTTTATGTTAATTTTTTCCGCACATCAAAAAAATGATTTGAATAAAATAGGAAATCTTATTTCAATTTATATTATATTATACTTTACTAAAGAAGTGTTTTATCCGCTACTCATCTTTTATTTATATACTTTCTCTTCCTATTTAAACGTGTAATTCACCTGAATCATTTAGGAATCCCTTGTGACACTCATTCTTTCCATTTCCCCTCTTTCTGTTGATTTACCAACTACTTTGCACACACTTCCTGCCCATTTCCCCAATGCTTTATTTTTCCTATTCAATTATCTTTACTTCCCATTCTGCTTACACACTTTCTCATGGTATTCAATGATATTTTCTACTTCTTGCTTTTTATTTCCTCCGTTTTCTTCTTTCTATAGTTCTGTACATTATTTTTTTCAACTTCTTTCTTCACCGTCTTTTAAAGCGTTTTTACCCCGAGATTCAATGACGTCATTTATCACTCTTTACAACCACTGTCAATACGCTTGAGTATTGCTGCACCTTTGTGCTTCACACAATAGCAACTTCTTTCATTAAATCAAGTCAAACTCATCCGTCTTTTTTTTTCTTGAACATTACTTCGCTTTTCCTGTTTCCATTTATCTCTTCTTTTTTTATTTTTCATACAAGAATCTCATTTTTCTTTTTTTTTAATCTTTAATTTTTTGGTAAATCTTTTTGATTAATGATTAGTCAAGTACAGTACATGGCCAAAAGTGTGAAGTTCATTAAGAGACAAAGTTAGCATAATTGTCAAGTTGAATTTTGAAATGGTGGCTATTTTAGTTTAAATTTAGCAGAAGAATTGTTCACAAGAGCGAAATAAGGAGCAAGCTTAAGGTGGGATTAAATTAGGTTTTATTTTTACCCTGTGATGTAATGTGGCAACATGGCAGAAAGTCACTTGAAACCTAATTAGTTTGCATGGTTAGGTTCCTAGATAGTTGAATTCACTCATAACTTTTCGCCAAGACATTCCGACAAATTAAAATGAAAGTTTTAATGCGACCACGGAAAATATTTAGCCGATGTTGTCACATAAGGAAAGGATTTTGTTCTGCTAGAATTTAAAAGTTTAGGCAGGGAAATCCTATGGCAATTTCTTGGGTGCAAACAACTGTGTCTTCATGTTAACCTTTGCAGCAAATTAACCCTTTCTTGAAAGGTCGCTAATGACATGTCAAACGCTAGGGAAAGATTAATTATTTTTTTTAGTAAATATTTTTTCTGAAATTTATTGTCCGTAAATAGATTATTTTTTTATCACGTATTAAACGTGATTTTAATTTTTCCCTCCGTGTTGTAAGTTTGTTATAACAACACGGAGGGAAAAATTAAAATCACGTTTAATACGTTTAAAATGCTTTAAAGGGTTTATGACATCAGATTTTTTTATTTGTTCATTGGATCAAGCATGTTTTAAAACTTTTAAATAATTTTTCTGAGATTTTTTGAAAAATATTAAAGAGTTTAAAACTAATAATGAAGTTGTGAAAACGAGCAGATGGCAATATGAAAAAAGTGAGAGATAAAAGCGAGACCAAATCGAGAATGGGCATGATTGTTACCAATTGTGATGTAAACTAATGAGCTAAAAACCCTATGCATTTAACATGGGAATACCAACTGATGTCAGAAACAGCGCTATTCCAGTAGTGGCCAACAATGTCCCTCACAAGCTCAAGTAAGCTGTTTCGGACAAAATGATTTTTTTAAAACATGTTCTGGAAACTTTAAAAATTAACTAAAAATTATTTTGGCTATTTTAAGAAATGGCAAAAATTATTCAGTAATAAAATTTTTGATGTCGTAAACTCTTTAAGTGAGTATTTTTTCCCATGTTTTGCAGGGCTGACTGACTTTCCTGTATTTTTCCAGCTATGCCTTTGAAATGATATGGTTTCTTTTGATCAATAGTTTTGTGTTGTTTAGTTTTGTTTGTGGTGCAGAGTTCAGTATCAAGTTCTTGGCGTGCTCATTACAGGGTGAGCGGCCGAGGTTGTTAGCTGGTTTTTGTTATTGTGATACGTGTTTTGAGTTTGTTGCGTGCTGTTTCTGATGTAGGCGCCTGTTCATTGTTGAATTACAATTGTTGTTGTTGCCTTGGTTTATTCAAGAATGGATTTCTCTGCTTTTCTTGGTTTAGTCATCGATTGTATTTTGTAGTTTGTTAATGGTTATGTTGTAGTAGCTCCAGCCAGATTTGATAAGTATTAGCAGGGTATACGTTTAACATGTATAAAACTTTTGCGTAAGTCCAAATCACTTGTTTTACATTTTAAAGAAGAGATTTTCACTTAGTGCATTATTATAACTTGTATTATGCCTACAGTTTGATTAACTCAAGGTGGAATCAATCCAAAACTGATTATCGTTGTTTGGAAATAAACACAAAGATATTAAATAGACACTACAGCATTTGGTATGCAGCGAACCACTAACCACCAGATAAAATCTTTTGTAACCATTTCGTTCCTGTTATTTTGTCGTCAGGCAAAACATGGCTTTGTTGCTGCCTCAATTCATTACTGACAGAAATGCGAACTTTGAATTTGTTTATTTTAGCTTGCCTTGAAAATTTTATTTTTTTTAAATGTTTTATCAAATGGACACAGTATTTTGATCACATTAAAATGTACACACATTAGAGGTTAGCAAAGTTCCATTAACTATTTGAACTCTGTAAAAAAAATCGACAAATACTCAAATTACAGCACGATATTGACATTTAGCTAATGCTTTAAAAAATATTCTACTTTTACTAAAACGTTTCAAAGAAGAAAGAAAGTAAATAAAAAATCCAAAAAGAAGTTCTTTATCCTCTATTTTAGATCAACCAAAAACACAAGTTTCCAAGAACATTCAATCTAGCCGTTTATCTTAATGCCGTTGAAAAGACTAAAGACTTGGTCCCCTTGCCAAGCTTATTTGGCGCAATACTTCTGTCTTCACTATTGTACTTTCAAACACTTGCTGCATTCAAAGTAAGCTTAGCTTATGTCTTAGTTTTTTTATGCAACAGACCTACAGCTTTAAATTATATCATAGACATAATCAATGGTTTCTTATATCAATTTGTTCTGCAGGTCCAGCAGATGCTTTTACATTCATGCATGTAATTTGAGTTGATTTTGGTTTTGTTTATATAAATTTAAATTGACATTTTAAAAGTTGATTTTTTTAAACTTTCCGTTTATGACCTCAACAGCTGAATTTAATGGCTATATAACAGGACAGGATTTCACATAGTGGCACATCATAAAGGCGAAGTGATGCCCACTTAAAAGTTATAGAACTCATTGTACGACCATTTCGATACCCACCACCTCTGTTCACGTTTGCGAGCGAGTTTAGCTGTGCAGTTTCAAGTGTGGTGAATTAATGGCATTTCACAAGCAGTCATGCCAACCTAGTCGGGATGAAATCCAGATACGAATTTCTGCATTCTGATTGGTTGCCTGAGTTTTGTAGATGGCCGCAAGGGGAGTTGGCGTCGCTAGAGATCAGTTAATGTGCCAAGCAATGATGCCATCTGTTCAAATTTCAGATATGGTGGAAGGGGTACGTTGTGGTTTTGACAGGTGTTCGTATTCATGAATGTGAGAGCGAGATTGTATTTTTTTTTTAAATTTTAGTTTGGTATTGGTATTGTTATGTCTATATCTAATGATGATTTTGAAACCTTCGTACGTACTTGAAAATGCAAATGTAATTTGATCGCATGTCAGATACAGTCAATTGTATTGAACAGGGCTTTCAATTTATTGAAAAGAAAACAAACAAATTTGCATTTTCAATTCCAAAAATACGAATGGTGTACTGTTTTTAAATTTTACCAATAACTTGTGAAATGCCCATTTGTTGGTACAAATGTTAATGTTCACCTTAAAGTATTCTCTGACACACAGGCTTAGATATAAGGAAAACAAAATCTTTATAACTCAAAGGTCTGCATCTTGGGATCACTTTACACGTCCATATTCTGGATGTAAAACAAATTTAGCAAGAAGGTAAATGTTTTGTTGAAATTTTTATGTTATTGTTCAGTTATTGTTCAGTGACATTAGTTTGATGATTTATGAAATGAATTCATAATTCAGTCATTAATTGATGTTTGGTGACGTTCTATGATAATTGAAATGCACTTTTATTAAACTATTGTTTGGTTTTGACAATTAAGATTTATTGGAATTCTCACTATACCCATCTACAACTGCATCCTAACGTTGTGTTAATTTGAGATCCGTGTTAATGACATTATTGATGTATTTGTTGCACGTCACGATGTTGTTGATGTGCAAATTTTAAAGCCACCAGGCGATTGAAACAGCAATTTGCAACTCGTATATAGCCGAAATTTGTTTTTGTTGATGAATCGCAAAAGGCGCTTTGGTTTTCATTTTCTTCTCTGCAGCTGTTTAATTTTTCTTGTTAAATACATACGTTGACGTGATTATTGTTATTGCAACAATGTTTTTTGTTGTTAGCACATGAGCTAATTGTTGTGTAAATGCAGCGAGTTGAGTAATGTGTATTTGTTGTACAAAGTGAATGATGAATGTGAACTTCCCCCTCTTGGAGCCGAAGGAATGAGATAAGGAAAAGGTTTTTAGATAAAGAAAGAATCCCAGATGAAATTTATGACCCTGGATGTGGAGGAGGTTAAGGCGGAACGAGCCAAATATCAACAAAGCAATTATAGGACAAATCCTGAGTGAAGGAAACTTGTAAGGGGTTACATGCAATCCCTAGTCATTTTTAATCGGATTTGTCTGACAAAATGCTCGATGCTTCTTAAATCAAAACAATAAATCTTCGCTAAAGGATTTAGTCCTGTATTTCTTTTTCTTTTTTCATGGTTATCAATTTATTCGGTATTGAAGCGCCATTTATTAAAATATATTCCTATTTTTATCTAACAATTTATTTTGAGAGTTATAAGTTATCAATAGAACAAATCTTAGTGCGAAACAAGGTATTTTTCACCTGTCTCAATGACAGATGGCATGTCGCCAGCCTTTCCAAGGGGGGCCATTTATCACAAGACCAAGGAAACTCACTAACCCTTTGACACGTGGTGCGCCTGCGCACTAGAGGTAATAAACAAAGGAAGTGCACTGGGAGTCTGATTTATGAACATTGGAAGGGGATTTCTGGAGGTAGATCTTCATTGACCACGCAGTAGGGGTCACTTTGTTTACCTTCTTCGAGGGTGAGAAGATTTTTTTTTTTAGGGATAAATCTCCTTCCCGCAGTTGCGCTATTGCCCGATTGACTTTATAGCGGCTCTGCCGATAATTAAGATTAGTGATGTAACTAGGATAGGCTGTAAGTATATTTCATTACTGACTCAATGGTGGGGGGTTAATGGGGATATGAAAACCGAATTTCATTAATTTTATTGTTATTGAGTTATTTATTTGTGGGTTTTGGTTTATTTAAGAGGGTAATAAAAGGGGGAGTTTAAAATGTGCGAGACATTGTCTTTTTTAATTAATTTTATTACTTTGTTGACTTTTTTAATATGGACGAAGAGTTTTCTATTACAAGTTCAAATTTTGTCGTCATGTGACTGAGTTTTTTTTCTTTTTGATCATTTTTTTTGTTCTTTTTTCTTCTACTTTTTTCTCTTTTTCTTATTCAACTCGCGTTTCTTTTTTCTAAATATTGATTTCGCTTCAATTGAAGCGATCTCATTTGCCTAAGTTCTCCGCCAAGTAGATCCAATATTTTTTTGGAAAGGTTTTTTCTCAGCTGACATTTCGCATTGTTTGCGTTACAATAAATATTGATGAGCATCGGATGCTAAGCCAATGTTAGAATGCAGACTGTGTAAAATATTATTTTTTTTACCTTTTGATGATGACGATGAGTGATAAATGATTAGCTCTCCGTGTGGTCAGTTTACTGTGAAATAAAAATTTAAAATTTAAATTTGAATATTAAGTGACGTTTAAAGGGGTTTTTGGTATAATTCTCCCGAGTAAATTAAATCTTTTGTGGTAGGTACATTAATGACTAATTAAATTTCTTAAAGATTTTATTAATTTTTATTTTTTGTTAAAACCGAATAATAATAATGACATGGAATAAAATACAGCAAAGACAGTGATAAAAGATCAGGATAACCTGCAATTGATACGTAGTAATTGAGAAACGGTTTGTTTATAACAAATAAAATAAATGCACGATATATTGGGGTGCACAATTACACAATTAAGTGGATTCTCGGAAGGAAGTAAATCAATGCGTAGGTGATGTTTGTTACACGATACGTATAGCTATCAATTTGCTGTACACTAACCTCGTTATAAACAATAAAAATATACAAAAACTGTTCGTTATAAATGAGATTTTCGATATAAGTGAGCAATTTAGCATGTAAAACCGACATTTGAAAATTTCTAACTTCTTCAGTTATAATGTAAGCTTGATTTCGTTCTAACTAGGTTAGACTGTATGAAAATAATAAAAACACAAATTTAATCAAGAACTTTTAAACAACAAACTTTTTCAAAAAAATCAATTTATGATAAAAAGTAAAATTTAATTACGAAATTTTTTTATAATTTCTGTTTTATTTTTTACCGGTTGCTTGTTTTAGTCTAAATACAATTGCGTGCTTCAAAGATGAGACTTTGGCAGCACGCGCTCTTTGGCACCAATTACCAGGCCAATGTTTGCTCACATCCAAGTAATTAATTTTCCCTGTAGATTACATCGTATAATAGCCACCGTTTTTTACTTGGTCGCTCTTAAGTAAATACTTTACAAGTTTTATGCTTGTAGATTTTTTTTTAATTTGAAAACCACTTTTAAAACTTAAACTCCCATTTAACATTTCATAAATCACAATCAAAAGGAAAGAAAATTGTTATCACCATTACAATTTGGAACTAATCCCAAGCGGTATTCGCAATAAAATTCCATTACGTTTTTATGTCATCTAGCAGAAATATCTGAGGGTGTGAAAAGTGGGTCATAAAACCTTATTTGATGACCACAAACGCCAATTTTTGTCAGTCTCACACCAAAAATAAAAATTCACACACGAAATCCTCTTAAAGCTTCGCTGAACAAGTCATAAACCACGTGACTGACATTACCTTCGCATTCCCTTCACATTCCCTTCACGTAAAAAAACATAAAAGTGTCTCGCTTCCTTTCCCCTATTTTTTTTCTTCTATATCTTTGCGCTTCTCTCGTCTTGACCTTCCTCTCTTCGCTCTAAGCCATTTGCTACTTTCATAACAACTCCATTCGCCCTTTTGTACAAGTACAAATTTGCTTGTTTTCAATTTGCATCATTTTAGCTACTGCGCATTCGCAGTAGAATCATTGGGGAGATGAGTAGGAGGGGCAGGAGCAGGGCGAAGCGAGGAGGGGGAATAGGGAAACACTAGCAACGTTTCCAATCAACGCAGAGACGCTGAAACGCATCCGTTCGAATTTTATGGGCTCGCATTTCAAACTTATCACCCTAGGCCACTTGAACATCCTTACCCTATACCCCTTGAGCCCCTCGTACCACCCTCCTTTCACTTTCTCTCCGAACATAACTTCTTTGTGTTGGCGTGCGTGCCATTCTTTAATCGGATAATTAAATGCAGAACATGCCAATGCTGGAGGATTATTGTTACGGAGGAACAATGTGACGATCGAGTGCATGTTTACTGCAGAACGGCAACAATTGTGATTTCTTGATGAATTTTTTAAAGTGGAGCATGTCGATAACGATTAGCTATATAGAGGTAACCATGTGGATTGGAAATAAATGATTCGATCTAACTTATATTCGTGTTAAAGCGATAACATTCGTTTATTCCAAGGCTCATTTGAATCAAGTTATTTATTCAGTAATTTTTATGTTTATAGAAGTAATGTGATTGATGTGATGGGAGTATTATGTTATCTTATAATTTTTTTTAAATTTTTGAATATTGAAACTTTGAATTTTTCATCGGTTTTGATATTTATTTTGGTTTGTATTTTTTGTTTACACTAAAATCCAATCGAGTTTAATATTCAGGTGGCGGAATGCCTTCACAGTATTCAATAGACGTGTTTATTACACTAATAAAGGTGTGCATTCGTGATATGGTTTTAAGAAATTTTTCTTCTGGAATGCGACAATATTTGCTTAGGGATAATGTATGGAGTTTCATTGGCAACAAAAAACAATATTTTCATTTATTCATTTCGTGCAGCAGCTGTTTGTAATATAAAATCTTCATTTTTTTTTACTTTTGGAATTTTTCTGCTTCTAATCTTGAACTGTGAAAAAAAAAATTTCACTTATGTTAAAAAAGTGTGTATTGGAAATAAATTTATATACATTTTATACGATAAATGAAATTTGGTTAATTTTTATTCTCTCTCATGTCAATATCGAGAATACAAATTGAGGTGGTTTTGTATGATATGAGAGCTAATTACAACAATGTTATATTAATTTGAACGAGCAATTTCTCTAATGATGTTATTCTCATAGTAAATTAAAACAAGTGCGTTAACGACTAACTATACATTGAATTTTTCAAGTGACAAATCTCAGATTTTTTTCTCGCGATTTATTATCTGTCTTTTTAATGCAAACGAATGTTTGTCCGTTGTTAACCAGATGTTGTAATTTGTAGCCTAAAATCGGTTGTCTCATTTGAGTAAAGCAAGCCGAGAGAAAATGTTAAATCATTGTTCTGGACGTGTGCGAACGTTTAGTGGATCCATTTAGGTTGATATGTGCGTTTTCATTACCCGTAGCATCTTATTGGTTCTTTCGCGTGACAGGCATCGCCTTCAACTTGTCACGTTGCTAACTGATTTCAATCGACTTTTTCCCTCTTTCTTTTCTTTCGTTTTTTTTTAATCTTTCATCCGTCTGACTGCTGCCCATTGTTGCAAATCATCAAACAATCCTGTAATTACTTTTTTATGTTTATTTTAATTTTTAATTATTTTTTTTTATGATTTTAGATGGACCGCCAGAAACAGTGGTAGAATCTGGAATTGGAAATAATGGTAAGTGAAGCTCTTTAAATTAACATTGCACACTTTGCATATGTTATTATTTATGTATACACAGAATTCTTAAAATACAAATGTCTTTAATCGATGAACATAAGCGAGGAGTATTGGTTTCGCGACCTAGTTTGTCTGCAATAGACTGCCGTATAAAAATACCATAAAACACCAATAACACTTGGTCTGTAATTGAGTTCGGGTGAAACACCTGCAAGAAATTGGTTGTATTTTTTTGGGTGAAGAGGGGGTTGCTTTTTTTAACAGGAAATGCAGAAAAATGAATTGTTATTGTGTCTTAGTTTATGAGTCTAACGATTTATGGCTTCCAAAACGCGCAAATTTATTTCCTTAATAAACAGCTAAGCTTTTTGACCTAACTGGTCATTCCTTAGCAGTTAATGTTTACAGTCTTCATGCCATTATGAAGATGACTCCTCTGTGCTTTAAATAGTGGCTATTTACGTGTAACATTAACGTTTTATTTGCCCATCTCCGTTTCTAACTAACCTATGGGTTGAGCACAAATACTTAAGGTAGGAAAGGACGTGCGCAATTGAAACACAAGCAGGCTTTATTTCGTATCGTTTCGATTTCGCGCTATCTTTGATATGACACCGCAGCCAATAATGGTAAAATAAATTAAGGCTGCGCCCTGGGCGTCAGTTCAAAGAGTTGTTTTTTTTTGTTTTTTTTGTTTTTTTTGTTTTTTTGTTATACCGTATCGCGTAGAACGCCATGCCGGAAAAAGTGAATTTTACCAGATGTTATTGACCGGAAATATTGATTTTCGGGAGGTATTGAACAAAATCTTGATTTTTTGAAGAAAAAAAATAAACAGTAGTTTTAACGTTTTAACGACATAACGAACAAAAAAATCTTGATTTTTTGGTGGAAAAATCGAGGAAATTTTTGTTTTTGAGAAGAAAATTGAGCAAAATTCTTGTTGTTGAGAGGAAAATTGAGCAAATTCTTGTTATTTTTGTGTGGATAAAAGTGAAGACGATCTAATTTGATTTACGGTACTACTACAAATTTACATGACTTGTCAATCTTTTCACATTTACCAGGACCTTTCACTTTATTGCAATTAAACATTAGGGATGTACATCTAACTGAATTAAATTTCATTAATCAAGTCGTGTTGGACGTCACGTGTTAATTCTCAACTGTCTTTACTCAGACTTCAACTTTTAATAGAATCTGTGCGCCTAATTTTGTTTACACGGGTCGTCAATATAAATAATCTCAAAAGGTCACTTGGAAATGTGTTGGTCGACAAGACATGCAAGGATATTGAATAAACTAATAAAAAATGTTTTACGTTGCCTCGGTAATCGTAAGTTATTTGGGTTAGCACGAGTGGATTTCGCATAGCGATGAATAAGTACAGAGGTATTTTTATGGCGCCGTATAGGGAATTAATTTAGTGGAACTAGATTATTGAAGTTCGTAATGTGTGTTGCTTTGTAATGGAAATTTGCAGCTTTTCTAATTTCATTTTATTTTATTATTACTTGATTATACGTTCAAGTGTCGGAGAAAATAGTCGCAAGAGACATTGCTTGGGATAAATGATTTAGTCGGGGTGGCCGAAAATTATTAAACAACGCATATAGTTAATCTCTCTGTACTTTAATTCTTCTATAAATTAGATTGTCTCTGCTTTCTACTAATGGTTAATTCGGTTTTGACACTTCTCTCTTGCATATTGCAGCATAAAGCTTTTAATGTACTGTATGTCTGTATACACACGCGCGCATGTTTCAAATATGAAATTTACGAGATATCAATTATATCTTTAGTCTATTTGCTTTTGATGTGTTCAAAGATACTCGTGTGTAAGTTATTTATTAATCAATTTATTGCTAATTCTGAACCACATGAAGGCATAATATTGAATCAGAAAAATTTACTTTAATTCTGTAAATGTTAAATTTTTTTAATATAGTGCAGTAAAACAAACCACATACCCCACAAATGCCAGAAAATGTGACTTCAATAACCTTAAAGAATTGAGTTTGTTATTGTGATTGTATTGATTGGTGTATTTTATTTTTTTATTTTTTTGGGATTACTGAAAATTTGTTATGATGTGTGTTGAGAAACTTGAAAATGAGTCATTTTTATTAATTTTTTTAGTCATAACGCTATAGGACATTAAAGTTTTTAAAAGAATGGTAATTTGAATTGACCCATTCTTCATTCATCTTTATATATTAACTTCAGCGCCACTGTCGATGAAATTTGAAGTAATTGCCGGATCGAAACCTTATTCTTTTAAAAATGATGACGGTGGTTTAAAAAAAGGCTTTACGTCAAGATAGAAAGGAGGATAGCAGAATGACTTTCTTCGACTCCAATCTTTTTTTTTGCAGATATATTGGGGCAATAAGAAAAGCATTGTTAGTTGGTGGTGAAGTAAACATAGGATTAAACTAAACATGTCAAGATTTATAATTTTGATTTATAAGTTTTCTTATCTGATTAACTTTAATGGCAATTGCTTATAATTATTTTTATAATTATATACGATCGCTATTTCGAGGCAACCAGAAACTGCAGAAATTTTTCAGTTCAAAAAAAAAACAAAAAAAAAAACACTTTTTAAAAAATTGTAATGGTAACATTTGAAGCAGTAAGTCATTTTTACGCAATCTATAAACCGCTATATTTCTTTAAGATAAGCGCAAGCCCGTTTAAATTACTTGTTTTGTACTATTTTATAGTCTGAAGATTTAAAGATATTGCTAAGAGCTCTGGTAGCTAGAAAAGAAGGCAGTAGGGTTGCAAGTGCACTTTTTCCAGTGAACTCACTCGCAGCTGCCATTGACTTCTAGCTTTGCGTTTTCTCTTTCACTTCCGCATCATTGGCCGCCCCATCCGGGGTAGAAGTGGGGGATGGAGGGGACCGCAGG
Organism: Strigamia maritima; assembly: GCA_000239455.1. Taxonomy (NCBI): domain Eukaryota; kingdom Metazoa; phylum Arthropoda; class Chilopoda; order Geophilomorpha; family Linotaeniidae; genus Strigamia; species Strigamia maritima. The sequence goes on along the minus strand of JH431612.1, from coordinate 404,483 downwards.
TGTCAGCAATCACTTCCGGCTGAGCGCCCTCTGGTTTACTTGATTGGAAGTGATGGCGAAGTCTTGTCTTAATGCCTACCGGAGGCGAAATTGCGGAGCCGGTCTTTGGAGACCCGACGTTCCATCCGCGGCTCAATGAGGGGGAATCGGCAAGGATTTATGAGTGCACCGAATTTGTACGTGGCAAAGTTTTTTTGATAATAATTTTTTCTTTTTCTTTTCTTTTTGCAATCGTGGAGTTGGGGTGTCGCCAAACCAGTTGTCGAACATCTCAATCTGTGAATTATTAAGAGACTCAATTCTGAAGACATCATCAATATTTACTCAGCTTTATTTTTCCTTTGGGTTTTAACATCGGTGTTCTTTTGGGCGGAACACGTAGCATCGTTGAAAAATACAATTTATTTTTCCTTTGCTTCATCCTTTCTTTGCAATGTCTTTTTTTTCCACTTTTTCTTTTTGTTGACTTAATTGACTGATGCCGCTGTCATGGCAACATGAACTCGGCCAGGTCTCGCTAGCTCTGTCTCTCTTCCCCTCACGAGCAGTGATATTAAGGAATGTCGAAAACCAATGTCAGAATATCAGTCCTGTTTGGATTTAGATGAAAAGTGGGCGACAATGTTTGCAGCGTCGGTCGAGAATATTAGATACAGTAAATTATTGTTTGCAATGTTTCCAACATAAAATAACATGATAGTTTATTTATGTCGGTCGAAATGCAATTTGGAACTTAAATTAAAACGTTGGATTTGCAGAGAAAAAAATGTTTTGTTCATAAATTTTAATTATTTAATATTTTCATATTTATATCTGATATTATCAGTGTTCAGATGGATGCTTTTATTCATGCAAGGGAGGTATGTTGGATTGGAGGTTAATTAATTTACTGCAGCAATATAAGAACTTTACTAAGTTAATTTACTAATGTTTATTTAATTATCATTTTTTGTAAGTAGGAATTGAATTTATAATCAGATTTTATTACAGTTTTTAGTTCAATTATTAAAGGAATAAAATATTAGAACAACACAATTCATTTAGTTTAATCTCTAACGATTTTTTTTTATTTTTGTTTTAATTTTTTTGTATGAAATTATTTCTTGATTGTTGAAATAACCAGAACAGGTAAATGAGTTGCCAAATGGATGTATCTCTTGAAAAGCGTGTTTTTTTGTTAGAGAGAAAATTCAACTTTCAATTCCCGAAAGATTTCAGATTTCACTTACATTTTTAATGTGAAACTAAAACTAATACGGTACTTTTTTTTATTGTTGAAGTATCTAAGTATCAATTATTCATGCAGCAGACAGTTCTCAAACAGCCAACTTAACTTTAATGCAGGTTGGAAACACATCCTCACATTGTCAACTGCAATTTGAGTGATACATCAATTAATTTCAATTTTTGTTTTTTTTTGTTTTATTTAATTGAAGAAATTCTGTATTATTTAAAAAATATCATACCGTATTTTGTCGATTAAAGGCCGCGGCCTTTATTACAAATTGCGAACGAGGGGTGCGGCCATAATTCGAGGGCGGCGTTTAATTCGTTTGGTCATAAATTGCCTTTCATGTACGCAACTTTTTAAATTGTAAAACGTGTGTTTAATCGATTTTAATGTATTTAATACGTGCAAACGTATTAAAAACGTATTAAAATCATTTGAACACATGTTTTACAACTTAATAAGTTGCGTACATGCAACGCAATTTAGACAAAACGATTTAATTAAACCGTAAACATTTCGAATAATGGCCGCGGCCGTAATTCGAGTGCGGCGTTTATTTCGAATTACAGCCGAGGGGCGCGGCCATAATTCGAGGGCGGCCGTAATTCGAGGGCGGCCTTTAATCGACAAAATACGGTATTCACTATTTTTTTTGTTGTTTTTCCCCCACTATTTTGAATCATTTGATGGTATCGTGAGAGTAGAATACGATTTCTGCCATATGTCACCGATATAAAAAAGTTTTTGGATGTTTTACTACAATTTTAGTATCCACAGTCCAGTCACATATACTCGGAATCTGACATTGGATCAGCAATATCAGCAGGTTAGTTTTAGATCCAATGTGTACAAAAACATTTGATATAAGAAAAGGGCGAAATTTACATTTTAAAAGAGATGGTCTTGCACTTTTATTAAAATTCAATAAGGCGAACCTTCGATAAAACAGTCGATAAACTGATTTCGATAAAATGAAATTTGATAAAACGACAAAACTCAGCTTTTAGAAATCTGCGTAAAGTTGGCAGTACAGTATTGTATTACTAAAAATGATTCTACCTTGTAGTAAATTTAATGTACACTTTGTACTCGTCATTAATGCACACTTGAGCCAAAACTAAAAAAAAACTAAAAAAGCTGTACGAGTACAATGAAAATTAATGATTGGCACAATGAGTACATTGGATTTGCTATAAGGTACATACCTACATTGTTTTTTTTAGTTTTGTATCAAGTGTGCTGCCAGCAGTATTTTTATTGCAAGGTGCAAATATCTGCAGAACTGTACGAGCACAATGAAAATTAATGATTGGTACAATGAGTACATTGAATTTGGTACAAGGTAATACTTTCATATACTGTATTGCCAACGTTACAAAGGTCTTTTGGAATATGAAGCCGTGACAATATATTGGTCTATAGTAATACAAAACCAGTTGAACCAAGACATGTTTTTATATCTTATCGTCAATAACATGTCATAAGGTAGCTGAGGTTGCACAAAAGAGAATAGAAACCTTGCTGTCATCGGCCATAAGAATTTTTTTCTGTGCAATCGAACCCGTCTATTTCCTTTGAGCCTGTTCGAAACTGATAGGGACGGTACCCTTATCATTATTGATTCTGTTTGCTGTCATTTGCAGACATAAAGGTACGGACAAGTGCTGGCTGGTGAAGGTTATCTCTTCCGTCAACGCCCCTCTTTGCCTCCAATGCCCCTCTTGGCTTTTGGGCTGTTTATCAGTTTGGCCTCTCGTAAAATTGGGGGCCATCAGGTCAGCAAGCGGCCTGATACGGTGAACTTCTTATCTGACGTGACGTCATGCGGGCATAACGCCAAATGTAGCTGAAGTGGTTTCTGAGAAACGCGGTGTTCTGAAGAAATTTTTTTTATTTTATTTTCTTTTTTTCGTTGAAAAGTGTGTATTGAGTTTGTGCGACGTAGAAGAGGTTTGGTTTGCATAGGCGACGGAGAGCAATTTGTCGTGCTTGCATCGTTGAACACAATGACGAAGGTTCAACAGTGCGTGCAATGACGCAGCAACGTCGTTGGTCGATCGGAAGCGAATCGGAATTGTTTGTCGTTTGCTTAAATTAATGTTCAGACTTGAAGGGCTGGTAGGAAGGGGGTAATTTAAAGGACTTGTTCGAGTTTGAAATTTTCATTTCTCTTGAATATTAAAGCCTATCGTGCCAAGTTTGGTTTAACTTAACTACAAATTCGCCTTCAAATGTGTTTTTCTTATTGTTACTGCAGAATTATACCGAGTATTTTTTTATTTTTTATTTTTTTATTTTTATTTTGAAGTAAAGTGATGACCGTTTTTATTCACTCTTCTTTTTTTTGTATCTAACCGTTTTTCGTTCTCAGTTGCTTTTTATGTTACTTTTAGGCGTTTTTCTTTGTACCTTGCAGCAGAATTTAATCAAATTAAACGACATTTATGTGAAATATAAAAGGTAAGAATGAAAAGTGAAAAGTATGAGTAAAACGCTGCATCTGCATTGAGATAACGTGTTACAAATAAAGTGTATTGATGTTCAGGAGTGGATATAAAATGTGACAATTCCTCAATAAAATTTTCCTGTGCGAACTTACGCATTTGGCGTACAGACATCCCATAAAACTATTGATTGCGAATGATCCGAGCTACCATTTCTTAAACATGATATTAGACAATTGTGTTATCTTTTTTGGATGATAAAAATTCATCAAAGCCATAATAGTTTTATCAAAATGTAATGGAAAATAGTAGAAACTATTCAAAGCAACTTCGATAAAATCGTAAAAAAAAAGAAATATGGTTATTATAACCCTTATTTGCTAACGGGGACTACCGCAGCTAAAATAAATATGCATTGACGAAGTGGTTTGCATTTCTAATTGTTTTCGTGATCAGTTCCAATCAATTGTGGTAATGGTGTGATGTTGGCCTCTGAGGCAATATCTAAAAAAAACTAAGCATAATTCAATCAAAATGGATTTCTGTTCCAATTACACCATCGGCTGATTAACTTTCCAATTGTTTTCAAGCTTATTGGCATTTGTGAAGTTGTAATGCCAATTTCCAACACATTCTGTGGGAAAACCGATTTAAGTCGCTTACGGGTTGTGCGTAGGGAATTGGTAATTTATAATTCCAATAACATACCGAGCATGGTATTTGTTTTTAAGATAGTCTTCAAATTCTGCAAGGCTTTGCTTTAACTTTGGAAAATTGTCGATAAATCTGCACATGTGCTGTATTAAATGTAAACTGATAAGTTTGGTATTTATTTAAACTGATAAGTTTGGTGTTTATTTAAATTGATAATCTTGGTGTTTATTTAAACTGAAAAGCTTGATGTTTATTTAAACTTTAGAGCTATGCATTATTTTATTTTCATACATGCATCGATATTCGATATAATGTTCAAAAATTACTGCTATATATTCTCTGCACCTGCACGCTTTCCCGATTTTAGCATCAATATACCATAACACCGAGATCTTGCAGAATCAAGTTAAGTACTTATTACTTATAATTTGTATACAGTGAGATTACCTACTGTATACTATGAGTAAACAGACGAACGATTCGTATATTTTAATTTTTGCATACAGGTATGTAAAATTTCAATCTTGATGATAAATTTTACAATTTTATTTATTTCTTTGTTGACACAATCTTTTGGCTTAAAAGTTCTTTATGCAAATCAGAAAGATGAAGCTTTTGAACCAATACTGATCGCAATTTATTTTTTTTGTCTTCTTCTCTTCGCAGCAAGTAAGGTCTGTGCTATCAAAATAAGATCAGCTCCTGTACCTGGTAACCATAGTAACACTGCCACTCTTGATTCCGGAAATGAAGCCGATAGCAGACTTCCGGGAAAGGAGTTAATGAGCATTGTTGATTGGATGCCAACATCAACGACCTGGGGCTGGGAAAGTGCAGGTCGAAAGACGCCACTAGTTTTTCGTGTCTAATGAGTTACTTTTTAATTAAACTACTCTTCCTACTAGTTCCACAGTCACTCTTAACCTTACTCGTCTTTTTATCGATTCCACAACCTTGCTTAACGAGCTTTTTGCGATTTTTTGTTTTTTACTCCCTCGATAAATTTCAGTAGATAAAAATGGGGTGAAAAAGTCGTTTTCGAATATTGGTTTTTCGGAGTTTTCGACATATTTTCGGCTTTGGTGCTTTCAATTACAAAGATTTAACATCTAAAATAGTAAATCTGAATAGATCTTGTTAGGAAATAATGATGATTAGTCTTTCTTGCCAGTGCAGCGAATTAATCAATACGGGATTTGCGAGTTAGCATGTTCCAGGTGAAGGTTTCAATTTATTCCGAATATATCTTAACTTTATGGGGCGAAAAATACGAGGGGTAAAAATGGTGAGCGCAGTTTGAGTTGTCCGTCGCTCGAGCCATTCGTCACGCTGGTGCTGGGACCCGCATAATCTGCAGCATTTTCTGCTTGACCACTTTGTGACGTGCAGTGATGACGTATGGGTTCTCTAGTGGCTATAAGTGACCACAGTCTGCGGTGAATGGGCACCGACCAGAATTCGTTCACTGGTCGACCTAGGGTCTGATTTATCCGTGGCATTTGCTCGGCGGTTGCTATGGCTGTTGCCATGGGAGTTGGAGATATGGATGATGTGCATACACTTTATGCTAGTTGATTTCATCGTTATCATTTGTTCTCGTACATTGAAGATGTTTATTTTCTGGCTGGGACACTGCGACCATTTTGCAACTACTTGTGAATAGGTTTATACAAGGTCGATTTTTGGTTTTCACTGTATTTAATGGTCGTAATAAAGTTTGTTGGCGTGACATGCAACTATTGCTGTATGTGCTTAATCGCTGTTATAACTAATTTGGCTTTAATTAGATACACGAGATTTATTCAACATTACATTGAAGTTGCTTGCTTGTCAGCAAAAGTGGTTCAGAGTTGGGGCATATTATATTTGGATAAGAAATTTGAATTTGAAATGTGAACTCGCTTGAGTAAGAAGTCATCATTCAACGTGGGAATTTACATATTGAATAACAAATTCGGGTGTACACTACAATATAAACAATAAACAAACGTAGGGTGTTCGAATGTCCAATATATAGATTTGAGACAGGTACATTTACTTTAGGAAAACACTTTCAATATAGCCATGAGTGCATACAGTGGAGATTTCATAAATTCTTTAAGTTTTCCAATAAAAATCTGTTTACAGAATAAGCAACAAACTTCATTGCTCAGAGGTTTACTTCTTATTATACTGAACTATTCAGAAAACGCAATCTGAGGTCGGGAACAATGGAAGTAGGTGCATTATTTACACATTTCATATCTGGTTGACAGGTTTTTAAATGGCGTAAAATTCTTGGCACATCTTGAACGAACGTATTCTTATTTTTATTTTTTAAAATGATTTAACCAAACGCTTCGGATAAATGCTTAGATAAACATTAAAGATTATGCAATTTCACACATCGCTCGTTCACTTATTTATTGCATTGATATTTGTTATTATAGGATTAATTCTGATTGTTTTGTTTGCTTTAGCCGCCAAATCGAGCAACTTCGCATTATATTCATTTTGTTAAAGTGACATTTTTGACGGGAAGGTTGGAAACACGACCTGTTACTGTCACTTTAAGGTATTTGTATTATTTATTTATTTTTTGTAGTGAACGAAGCAAACACAACAAACTAGAAATTGAAAAAATAAATAAAACCTATAAGAAAAATTGTGTCTCGTTGTTTTTCAGTTGTCTGTGTCTGGAATAGATTACACGCTTTATGATTTATCGATAGTTTGGGAAATAGGCAACTGGTTTTCAAGGAATTGGTGACGCATGTCTACTTGACAAGGAGCACACAATAACGAGCATTTTTTAATTTGCTTTTCTTCTTTTTTTAATAAGTAAAACTTACAGTGTGGTTTGTGCGATGACTAATTAAAATAATGTGGACGAAATTTGATAAAGTTTTTTAAAGATTTGGAACTTTTAGCTGAGAGGGTAATCAAGCGAGGAATATGGGCCGCCTTCGTTATCCACTTTAATCAAATGATTAAAATCTTGGCGCGCTTGAAATTAATTCACCATCGTTACATTAAAAGGGTAGTAACACAAATTCCGCAAAGATTTTGTTAAATTCAATTTTCTCGAGCTTTTCATTTTTCTTTTTGATGGGGGCACCCAAGAGGCCCGCAAAGGCGTGCGCATGCGCGGTCAGGGGCTTACAAGGGCGGTGCATCAAGTGTGTCCCTTGATCCTCTTGAGTTCGCTTCACTGCCTTGCAGACAAGAGTAGGGTCAGTCGAGACGTCCATTCTTCTAGTCACTTTGGCCTTATCTTGAATGGACACGCGTCTCTGACTAATAACCCCTCTTTCCATCTACTTCCTGTGACGTAAGAAATAGATGGTGATGGGAAGGATTTACCATATACACTGAATAATTGTAAAGGATGTTTCTTTAGATTTTAATAACACGCACGGCTGAGCGTACGCATGTTCCCGACAGATAAGTTGAACGGCTAGAATTTAGTTAGTGGGATGAGGCGGTGTTTAGGAAATTGGAAATTTAATTTGGTTTACGATAAGATTACCTATTGGCTCGCTCTATACAAATCGCAAAAATTAGCTAGTTTGGGATATCATTTTGGACTCGTTTTATTGGTTCCAGATGAGCTAGGGGGTTTTTGGATTTTGAAGCGAGTGTACAGTGGTTTTCAAAGCTTTTATTTAAAGGGCTCGGTCTGTATTCAGATGAAGTCTATTCAAATTTATCTTAGAGTTTAGGTTTTATGTAATTTTTTTATTTTTTTTTAAAGTAGATAATTTGGGTTTTATTTTGTGTTCGTATCTGATGTGTAATAAATGGACAACCAAAATATCAGGATTATTTCTGTCATTACCTATGGCTTCGGATTCGCTCTGAGTGGCTCTAAGCTTTTTTTCTTCTCCTCTAGCACAGGAGGTTTAAAATGATTTCTTTTTTCTCTGTAATAATCTGCTTACACAGAAGTTTCCACACTGGGGATTCTGTTTGGTTTGTTGATTACTTCACTTGACTACTTAGTACTCACAAGTCGGTAACCATTCTTTGCTTGTACGAGTATTATTGACTATCATTTTTAATTCTATTTTTTTTTTTTTTTTTTTTTATTAAAAAAATGTAAAGCCGCATCATTAAACAATGAAATTGTCGGAAAATAACAGCTAGCGACTAGCACTTGTAACTGAATTTCATTTTCAGTTTTTTTTTGCTCCTACAAGCAGACCTGTGCACAAATCTCAAGCTTTTGAATCGAATGTCTTTGTGCGGGAGTTCTTGGGCTTTGCGGATTATTACTTACAATTTGAATTGGGCACTGAAATTCTGTACCTACAATGCCTTCCGGGCAATTGAGATTTATTCACAGGCCAGAACTTATATGCATAAATTTAAATAATCGATAATCTACACAACATTTGTGATATTACTACTGATTGGTGATTATTGAGTGTGCTGTCATTAAAATCTGAATCTGCTAATTAAAATCCATCAATTTAGTGGACAATATAAACATTGCGTTTGTTATCAGCATTGCGGTTTCAAAATAACTCATATATTGCAATTCGAAACTATCTCGTGTTCTTTATTTTATTTTGAATGATATTTTGCTATAAATCAAATGTATGTACTTTTATGAAGTGATTTTTTTAAAATATAATTCTATTCAAGTGCTGCACTGCAACGTAACTAGTTTGGAAGCTTATTTTCAGAGGTAATACCACAAGTGGTGGAATTATTGCCGGACATTTTTTGAACCACGATTTTTTCTGTCAAAAAAATGAGTGGTTCAAAAAATTTTCTGCAATTAATTCCACCACGAGGAGTATTTAGGAAGAGATATACGTGCGAATGCACAACATTTACACAACATTTGCACAACATTCGCACAACATTCGCACAACATTCGGACATCATTTGCACAACATTCGCACAACATTCAGACAACATTCAGACAACATTTGCACACATTCGCGGACAACATTTGGTTGCCAAGGTATGTACTGGTACTTGCCAACCTCACGATAATAGTATCAGTGTCTGCTATTTTGGACGAACTCAATGTCTTTCCAGGCAACAGGTAAGGAGCTTATGTGATTGGCCAATTTCAAATTGACGGTCTTGCGTGATTGGACGGTTCAAACACAAGTTGTATTCTCTATAAAATTCTGCAGCAAAAACGATTCTTTCTGAGTAAACTCGATAAAAATACTGCAAATTGCTAAAACCTGAAACCGTATGACAGAATTAATAAGGTAAATTGACGATCGTCATTTTGCTTGATGTAAATTACAGCACATTTAAAAATATTGCAGCATCTTGTGTGTGAAGAACATAGACACTGTTTTTCTTGAAGCTTGTGCTTTAAGCCAAAAAAATCATAAATATAAATAAAAATTTGGAAAAATGGTTTTTATGTTTGTAAGAGAAAAAAAAATTGTAAAAATGCTATCTATCTGCTGCTTGGTTCTCGTCGAGATGATTGGAAAGCTTTCTGTTGGTCCACCGCTCTTTCTAGTCAATGCTTTCTTGGGTGAATGGGTCGGATTTTAATGAAGTGGGGCTTCGTATTTACAGCCCCAGAGCTATCAACGTACTTTTTTGTTCATCATCTATAACATAACCTGAATTTATTTACAGTATTTTATATATATCGTTTAAAGTAAACAGTTCATTAGGAACATATTCTGGTTTAACATAATTTGTATCTTTGTGTTATAGAATCTAAGTCTAAAAGTACAATTTTTTTTATTATTTGATTTTTGCTATAAAATTTGACCATTTGGTACCCAATCGTGCGTATAATAGGACAAAACTTAAGTCCCGTGCACAATACAATTTGTTACCAGAGTCCTAACGGTTTGTGCCTAATGTACAATGAAATTTTGTATAGCCTTTCGGAGCAGGGAGCACTTGCTTACTGTTTGGTGTTTTAAAACTTAAAAAAGTTTCATTTACAATAAACAAGATTTTTTTTAAATTCTATTATCAATTAGTGTTGTTGCACTTGAGATTTGGAAGATGATCTCACGAGGGAATAGTGCGCGGGGCTCCAAAATGATGGTAGGCGGTCTTCAATTTACGCTAATGGTGGATCCATCAAGTTAGTTGTTTACGTGAGTTCTGTGTTGTTTATTTCACTTTATTTCACAATGAGAAAAGCTTTGGTAGAAATTCAAGGAATGATTTATTGGGTTACTTCTGAGCTTTGCTGCTGAGTGAGGGGATGTGGGAGAAGGGAGTGACAACAAAACACTCCCACAGGAATGGAGTAAATATATACAATGGTTTTGTATAATAGTTTAAATAAACACCGGCGTTGAAATGCGTCGGTACTTATTACGACACTAGCATTTTAAAGGAGAAATTGATCGAAAATCCGAAGCTGATTTTTTTTGTGATAAATTCTTATTTTTATATTTTTCAAAGTTTTTTCTTTGAATCACGAGCAGTTTATCTTCCGCAAATGACTTGAAAAATGTGAAATATATTTTTTTAATATATCAGCTGGATTTGTAATATTTTCCAATTGATAATAATAAAAAAAAAAGAATTTAAGTTTGAAAGATTGATATTAAATCTATTTTTTTTTTTATGATCGGATGGTGATGTTGTTTTAGCGTGTTTGTAGATTACAAATTTAAATTTAAGTTACGTAATTAAGAGATTTCACACGATTTCACAAATATTCACTGAACATTATATGTGGAGGCCAAGCTAGGGTCTAGTTTAGAACATTTAACCCACGTTATACTGTAATCTAGATGCAATTAATGAAGTTTAAAGGCTTCATTCAATTTTAATGGGCTTGCATAGAAGAGTTTGAAGCAATCTCGTAATGACTTCTTAATTTAATTTAACTGCAGCTACTGTATCCGGATGATACAAAATTGAAAACTTATCGATAAAATTTATTTTAAGATTATTTTGGCTTTGGGTTTAATCTTTGTTTCGGCATTGACTATTCGACTTTGCGGCTAAGTAGTCTGACAACTATATGCGTATAGGTTGGCCTAGGAGCATGCAATTTCAATTACAAGCTTAGTCTAATTGGATAATCGTTGGAATATTGGAGCTGGTCGTCTTTTAAGCCTCGGATTGAGTTGTTTTCCTTCCTATTGCTGTCTCAAGGGAGGCGGTTGGGGTTTATTAATGGGTTTTTAATAAGGTTAGGATCTTCTACCCCCACAAGGAGTTACTTTCTTGTTTCGCGCGCCAGGGCCCTCTGGGTAATTAAATGGAAATCAAGTTCGCGCTGCCGCCTCAGCTGATGAGGGTTTAAAGGGTCGAATTATAAAAATATACTTGCATCTACTGTATGATCTTTATATTTTGAAAGTAAATTAGGTTTTCAAAAAAAGTCTATAACTTTTTTAATAAGAAAAGTTTCTAAAGTTGGTTTTGATTTATCTATTTTGGTTTGCAAACAGCATTACGGGTTGAAAGACAGGGGGGAAAATATTTACAAAATCAATAAGAATCTTACCCATTACAAGTCAAAGCATACACGTTTCACTTCTGGCGATTTTGGAGTTCTGAATATTCCAATAAAAACTACTTAAACTTTGAAAGTAAAGTAAAATAAAATTTATAAAAAAACGTGGTTCAATAGTCGATGTTAAAAGGTTCACAGAATTTGTTTATCTGGCTATCAAAATTTAAAAAAAAATTAAAATGGTCTTGTCGTGCTTTACTGATGTCATTTTGTTTTTTTCTTATCCATCTTCCTCAACTATACCTTATCTTGCTTAAAGCATGCGGATTGATCTTTCTTAATGATTTATACATCTTTCCCTGTCCACGGACATAATAAGAGACTCTTATTATGTCTGCGTCCTGTCTATTCGGGTTTTGCACTTTTTTTATTTATTTATTTATTTATTTGTTTGTTTTTCTATTCTTTGATGGAGCTCGAACTTTCGTCTTCATTCGATTTGTTTGCTTTTATTTCTGGTTAAAAAGTGGCGAACAAAGCGTTAATTAAATTTGAGCTCGAGTTCAGTCTACTGTGTAATTAGAAAAGTCGTGCGTGTCATGTGCACCCAAACACTACCAACTGGAAAACAAATGAACATCAAGTGACCATCTCATGTAACTACTATACAACATCATCGTCCTAATTTTTTTCTCTCTTACTAACCGATTTCTCCCATCTCTCTCAATTATTCGAGTTTGCAGAAAAAAGTCTATCGCTAATTTTGGGGTTCGGGCTCTGGAACGACCTATATTGAAATTTTTGACCGTTTATAAATTAATTAATTAATCTTTGGATGACGGGGTTTTTTTCAGACTTCAGGAGCTCTGTAAATCTAGTCTTGTTATCTACTTGTTGTCTACTGTTATCTTTATGGTTTGTTTCCAGACGTTTAATTTAAAAAAATATTACTATTTATAGAAAACTCAAACCTACAAACATGAAATCAGTTTTTTTGGTAGTTTTTAAGCCACAGACAGGCTTAATAAAATATTAAATTACATTTGTCAAAAAAAAAAGATGAAATATTACAGAAGTAATTTAATAGCGAAGCAGGACAGACTTAACAAGCATTAATTCTTAATATGTTTGGCCGAAATCGAACACATGACTGGAAATCAAGACACGGGTTTCTTGTTCGCCGGACAAGAGCACTGCCAGGGACTCGTATTGAAGCCACAAACAAGCAATTCTCTTCTCCTTTCATGCAACCACAGCCATATTAAGAATTGATGGTTGTCGATTCTTGTTTTCCGTTGTTTTTAAACAATTTCCGCAAATTTAGCTAAACTTAATTTGTTTTTATTTTTATCTTATAGTTAACGATAGTCAAGACGACGACGAAGAAGAAGAGGAAGCGGAAATACCGAGTGCGACAACGAGCGAACACGAATTCAATTACCGAGACTTTGTTCGAAGGTAGGAAGAAACTTTGCTTGGTTTGATCCATCGTATCTTGTGGTCATTCTTGACAATGGATAGTAATTTCCGCCTTGCTCCTGACTGATACTGTCATTGCTGCGCGCAGTGACGTTAAAAGGTACGTCACTACTGAGATATGGTAGAAGAGCGAGTAAAAAGGACAAGAAGAGGAAAAGGGCAGAAGTGTATAATGGGGTGCGATTTATGATTTAGTTAAGATTAGCACGTTTTTAAAAGTTCTCAAATGATTGAGGAAACGGTGAAAATGTAAAATGATGAATTTTCATTGTTATTTCTTTTTGCGTTTAAGTACAATTGATTTTTACGCATCGTTAATCTCGAAAAGCCAATTTAAAAATGGTGCTTCGTCTTATTAACAAACATGTCGCATTTCTTTTGAAAAAAGATCCTTCATAAAGAAAGGATAAGACTTTCCTGGTTTCATAATCCCTTTCGCATACTGCAAACATTTTTGACACCGTTGACACTGTCTCATTTCTATGTAAAACACGTCATTACGTCAACGGCGGGGTTGGTGATCCTCTGCGTCACGTGCGCACGTCATTAGCAAAGAAATAGCGTTGGTTCATTTGGCGCCCATCACGTGACGTGCATGTTTAAAGTTTTTCTCGAGATGATATTTCATCAGATGGTGGTTCTGTTGCCAAGCAACCACAGGACGTTTCCTAACCTTAGGGTGGCGTGCGCAGAGAGTCAACACGGTTGTTGAAATAAAATAAAAAAAGAAATTTTACTTTTACACTTGTGGAGTTTCTTTTCTTTTTTTTGCTCGATTTAATACCTCCGACACTTTTTCTGCTAATAATGGCAAGAGTGCATTTTTGGTGGCTTTTCTTAATTAATCTCACATTAAACTCGCCAATCACGGTCCTGAGACATGATATCATAAATGACCCAGGAGAGATATGTTGGAATCTGTCACATGTAATTAACCTAGACTCATTAACTTCCTCTCTTATTTTTACACTCTGACCTCACGTGACCACTCAGTTGGAAGAGGAAATTTCTTTAAAGATGTTTTCCTTTCCATTTTCTACTCCTGAGTAGTCATTAAGCAAATGTAGGATCCATGTCCCATCCCACCTGAGTTTCATTCGTCCTTACTTCTCTCACCAAGTCTCCCCTCCCCTTCTTTCTCTTCATCATCATCTTATTTTTCTGCTTGGGCTTTTTACTGTTGCTAAGAGCTCAAAATCCAAAGCTTATTAAAAGCTATCCATCAATGTAATAAGCAATTTGTGCCTAATTAGCAAGGAAATCGATTAGTTAAAGTGAAGTTTAAGAGTATTGAGATTTTTTGGGGGAATTAAAAAAAATTATGTGAATTAAAGATGGATCTTTAGAAAAGTTCGGTTTAAAAAAATCAATAAAAGGAAAGTTTTTAGCCAATGGGGTTTAATAAGAACTAAGATGAAGATAAATTGTGGCTTTATTACGTTTTACTCAAGGGTATTTATTTTAACCGTTTGTATTGAATTTTAATTGGATTATTATTTTTTGAAAGAAAACGGTTGGATTTAGAATTTGAGATGTACTTGTGATTGTTCATCACTTCTAAGTTCTAACTAATGTCATGATACCGCAGAACTAATTAATCAATTAATATTGATGTGTACTTATTCATATGTATGTGAATACCGATGTAAGTAATTTTTCATACATTAAATGACATAGATTTTTAAATACCGCTTATTTATGTGATGTTTAAAGTGTGGTTAAATGTTAAACTCTTTCCGAAACTATTATAATTCATGTGTTCGTAGTATTAAATCGATAAACCTCAACATACAATTTTTAAATGAAAATCATGCGTCAATGTACTACTTAGAAATAATTTTTTATTTTAAATGAGAATTGTACTGCTTACTTTTATTGCTCTAAAAAGTATAAGCATTGTACAAATCTCAAAGTCATTTACCAGTGATTGATGCATGTAGCGTTCTATTGCATAGCGTGTGATTAATATCAGAAAAGCCGCTGGCACCGTCCAAATTGTACGTTTGTTGCTGGCAGGGAGAAGACATCTCATCAAGTTTGAATAAAGGAAAAGAAACGGGAAAATGGAAAATAAGGGAGAGAGAGCGCTAGTGGAAATACAATATGTATTCGTAACAATAGTAGGGAATAAGCGAAGAGTATGAAGTGTGTTTCATCAACAGGCAAGCTGCGAAGATAAGGATCATAAAAAAGGGTCGTGACCTTTTCTTCTTTTTTTTATATTAAAAAAAAAATAGAAAATAGATTTAGAAAACTGAAGTTTAGGTGAGTTTAATTTAGACGAGATGGTCTTAATTTTCTAATATTTTTGAGAAGCTATGCTTGAGGAGTTTTAATTTGGAAGAGACCACTCGATTTGCCAGCCCACAAAAATTTACTCCAGAGGGGCCAAAATGGAAGATGAAAGGATTAATCTACTGCCACTGCGA
The DNA here is from genome assembly GCA_000239455.1 of Strigamia maritima. Taxonomy (NCBI): domain Eukaryota; kingdom Metazoa; phylum Arthropoda; class Chilopoda; order Geophilomorpha; family Linotaeniidae; genus Strigamia; species Strigamia maritima. Next base: position 388,856 of record JH431612.1, on the reverse strand, counting down.
TTGGTCGATGAAAAGCCTCTGGAGATCAGTGCGCGTTGAATGAGGGTGTGTATGTGTGAGTGAGTATATGCAAAACGTGCAGTATAGTCAACACACGTTGAACCTGCATCGTTGAACTAATGGCCAATTTTTGTCTTTTGTTAAGTCAACCGACCGCAAAGATAGAAGAGCTCTTTTGAAAACAAATCGGTTTTTTTCTCTTATTTTTTTAGAAAAAAAAGTTATGCGAATAGAATAAGTTCGATTAGACAGATGTAAATAATTCAGCTTCGATCAGAGTTTATTGGTTTAATGTTTATGTTTCCATCCTTCGTCCGAAAGGTTTAAATTGGAGATTAATATGGGATTTAAATAGTTTCTCGCTGGGACCGAATTCAATTTTGCGTAAAACCGAATTGCAATAGAACATGATGTACATAATAAGCATTTGATCTTGGATTACATTGGGTTTCAGCCTCAATATTGTCTGCATTGGTGTTTTTGTTTATTGTACATTGTATGAATAAATAACTTGCTAGTTGAACATCAGATACATTAAATGTATTCTATTTAGTATGCACGGTAAATAATTTATTGCAGCTTACGAAGGTCTAAAATGTTAGGTAATGAAGATGGAGCCGGTTTATTACATTTGATAGGTTGTTTGTTTACGGATCGGTTGGTTCGTGTCTATTAGCATTTCATGACACGAGTGGTTGTTGGTTTTGTGTGACACCTGTTTTAGAAGACATCAACTTATTTTGTTGGCCTTGCTAGGTCACTTTAATGAAGTCTCCAGGGTCTCAACAAGGATCAATGGGTAATGACTAGGAATTGGATTAAGTGCAATTAAGATGGACTCCCATTGGGAGAATAACCGAGCGCGTTTAAAATAGCCACTCAAACGCCGGCTGGTGCTGGAATCATTCGAGTTTGATTAATTTTGTATAACTTGCAAAAGGATAAGTGCTTAAGGAAAGAGCTTAATTTTACAATTCAATTTGTATAAACGATAATATTTTAAGCTTTTTAAGTGTTATTTATAATTTATTCACACAATAACGCTTCAGTTAATTTTCTAAATTTAACACACAAAAAATTTGTTGTTTTTTCTTTTCTTTTCTTTTTTTTTTGAAATTATCTAACATACTTTGGTGTCAGTTGGCATTTGTCCAGACTTTCCACTTTACTGACAGATTAATTTTGCCACCAGGAGGAAAAAGGAATATATATTCCAATACAGAAATACAATACTGCAAATTGTACGTCGCAATAGAAAATGGCTATTTTTACTCGATTTGAAACTTTTACCTTTTTCTTAAATCTGTAGTTATTTTTTTGTTGGTTGTTGCCATAACAACGAATAGCAACCCAATCACCTGTTCTCGACTGACCCTTTCTCGATCGACCTCCGCACGTCAACTGATTGATTGATTAAACTTAACGCTCGGGTGAAAAATGTTGAAACAGATTTGTTGGATCAATCAGTCATTGTTGAGATCAATAGACGAAAAACGATAATTAATAGAGGAAAATAGATATTTAGTTGGTGTTAATAATTTGATTACGTGTAAATCACCTGTTGGTTTTACCACAATTCAATTTAGCATTTAATGTTCTTTTTTCCTCACCACTTGTTCACATTTACATCGCGAGTTAAATGGACCATGGCATAAATAGTAGCGAAAATTTAGAAAATAATTCAAATTTTCACTATATTACTAAGATTTACTAAAATAAATTAACTTATTTCTACAACTTCTTTTTAAAAAAAAAATTAAAACTAGTAAGAAACTTTGATACGGGAAGAAAAATCTCATTCGAAAGGGATGAAATGACACACACGTGCAGATATTTTAAAGTGCTACTTTGAAATAACTTTGTGAGAGAGAATATGAGAGAATGTTGATATGTTTTACCTTTTCCCGAGAGGATGACAGTAGTAGCGACGTGTGTCCAAATCGCATCCTGACACTGCACACTGCACACAGAGCACACCCAGTTTTATACAATTCCAGAGCAGTTCACTGCGGGGGTGGAGGAAGAGGAATCGATGACGTCAAGGGGGTCTGTTTAGAGGGCTACATGGGTGTGGTTGAGCGAATGGGGATTCATAGCACACACCTGAGGCCAGTGTGGCATCTTGGATTCACTTAAGCAGCTGTTTTCCTTCCCATCTGCTGAATTTGGCCCTGAGTGACGGGATGCTGCGCTGCGATGGTACTGAATCACCATAGCAACAGCATTTCGCTCATCCCTTCCCATCGCCTGGCCACCAGGTGATGTTGTAAAAGGGGCGGTACTTCAATATCTTTGCTCGCCGTTCTGACTCATTGCCACTTGATTATGGTGCTTCCAGTTATATATCGTGATAAAGTCATTTTTTTAATATGGTGTCGGCGTTTCCAGTATCGGTTTTCACTCCGTTCATCACTTGTCAATTTTTTATGGCGAAGAAATTATACTTCAACTTTTTTCTTTTTTTCTTTCTTTTTGTTATGTATTTATTTGCTATTTTTTTAAAAAAAAAAATTGAAAAAGCATAGGAAAAAGTGTTATTTCGTTACGCTACCATTGAGTTTTTCTGTTTAATCTTGTCGAATTTCCGTCTATTCATTTCAAATCATTTTCCAAGCGAGGAATCCAATTCACTTCAACTTTTTGCCAATTTCCACGGATTTCAACCGAATACAGTTTTCAAATTGCTTTGGCATTGCTTCAATTTCGAAATCGTTTTTCCACTTAGGCCTATTTTCAATCAATTTCCACCTGCATTTTTATTACATTTTGTTTAGACTTAATTTTAATTCGTTTATTTTTTTAATTTTGCTTTTTTATTTATAAAATTTGTAAATCCTTCTTTATTTTCTCTTTGTTCGTTTGATTGTGGTGAGTGGGCGTTGTCTGTCCATCTAACGAGACCTCGTGTTGATTTGTATGCCTGGTCGACTCCACCCTACAAATTGCACCCCCCGTGTGCTTTTTTTGCTACTCCTATCTTCGTCTCACTCGACCCACTGGCCAGGGGTGTGGCCTTAACTTGTCACTGCCAATTTATTTTCTTTACGCCATCCATATTGTGTGCGTAACGCGTAAATATTCTATTAGTCGGTGAAACTTATTTGTCTGCAATTCACACACCATATTTACTTTAATTTTTAATAGGCGTTTGCGCTTTAGTTTCTCTTTTTTCTTTTAGGAAAAACGAAATTTTTTGTTTTCATTGTTATTAGTGTAAAGCCTTTACATTCCTTCACCTTAATTTGTTCTTTCTCGCTTGTGTTTGGTATTGACCAATTCAATTATACCTTCTCCTGTCTCCATAAATCACATTAGGGAGTTGCACAAGTCACTTGTACATCTTTCACAAGCTGATGTGGATGCTTGGGGAACGCATAAAATAAAAAATTATGAAAAAATTAAGATAAATAAAGCAAAACTTAGACAAAATTAATTTTTTGTACATTAAACACAATTTTCGAACATGATTTTGTTTAAATTTGTTTTTTAACGAGAGATAGTAAAAAAAGAAAGAAACACTTTATTTCTCAGTTTGAAACCTTATAGGCATCAGATTATTGGTCTATTGGATGAAGCATGTTTTAAAACTCTTAAAATAATTTTTCTGAGATTTTTTGAAAAATATTAATGGTAATTGAAAAGCAAAGATGGGGGAAATATTTTTCAAAGATGAGTTTAGGCCGATATCTTGGAAACCGTGAGAGATGCATCATTTCTGACAGCACCAGCGTCCTTTTCTCGCTAAACTGACCCAGTTTCTGTCCTTAAATCCAAATTCTAAATTTTGCAAGTTTTGGCAAAATCAGTTTTTACTCATAACTTTGGATTGAAGAGATACGCTAAGATAAAATCAAGTTTCACTTCAAGATGTTAATGCAATCAACATTTTGATCTTGATTAGACAACTTTTTACCGTATAGTTTTTGAGTAATTGAAAAGCAAAGATGGGGCAAATTTTTCAAAAATGAGTTTAGGCCGATATTTTGGAAACCGTAAGAGATGCATCATTTCTGACAGCACCAGCGTCATTTTCTCGCTAAACTACTTAGTGTCTATCCTTAAATGTAAATTCTAAATTTTGGCAAGTTTTAGCTTTTTACTCATAACTGAAGAGATACGTTAAACTTAATATTGAAAAAGAGAAGACGACAATGAAAAAGTGAGAGATAATAGCGAGACCAATCGAGAATGTGCGCGATTGTTACCAATTGTGGCATAAAACCCTATGTATTTAACGTGGTGAATACCAACTGTGAGTCAGAAACAGCGTCATGCCACAATGTCTCTCACCAAACTCAAATGAGCTGTTTTGAATACAAAATGATTTTTTAAACGTGATCTAGAAACTTTAAAAAATAAATATAAATCCTTTTGGTTATTTTAAATGGCGAACATTACTCAGTCATACAATTTTCGATCACAATTTTTGATTACAAGTGACCTACTCAATTCAATTTCGGCAGTTATTGTAAAACAGCTGGTTTTGGAAAAAATCATCAAATGAGCCACAAATCTCCTATACAGCCACACAAATATACACAAAAAAAATTTAAAAACACAAACTGCTTAAAAATGATTTCTGTTTACTGTTTTTTTCTGTTGTTTTCAAACTTTGTATTCATTTTTCAAAGTTTTAAATTTCATTTATTTTTCTTTTTTTCTTTTTTTTTGTGTAACGTAATACACGAATAACCTTTTTGGAAGTTTAAGACTGACTGTAGATTATTACATTCAAGCAAAATGTATTAAGACTGAGAAAGCTTTTCTTACCCCATAATTCTCAGTTAGATGACAGAATTTCTTGCCTAATTACCAAGGAACCAGCTGCGTCTTGGGAGAGTTCATTAAAAAAATAAAAAGAAGAGAAGAGAGGAAAAAGACTTTAGTTGGTCTATTGTATCATGGCTTGTTAGGTCTCCATGACTACCATAATGAGGAGGAAGGAAACAATTGTGCATTGTTGCTAATGAATAATCTATTTGCCCACAATGAATTCTGTTAATGATTCCGCCGCAAAGATGGATGCAAAGTAAACGGATCTAAATTTGATTGATTGTGTATCGGTTTTTAAGGAATTGAAAGTGATGGAGCCGCATGAATGTCAGACATTAAAAAGCCAATTTGCAATCGCCATTATTGAAATGTTGAAATTATACGAGAATTCCACTTTGAACCAATAAAATTACAAAACAGAGGCTGTAAATGCCAAACGCTGATAACTAAATGCAAATTTTTGCAAGGACTTGGCAAACAATGTCAGAAATGAAATTGCATCAAAGGGTTAAAACGGGTCAAGCTAAAGACACTCGCGGTGCATTTTCTGAACCTCAAATTCCACTTTTCATATATGACGTCACATACGCTCACGATTTAATTAGATCATCCATTCTGAGTTGTCCTGGCAACCAGGATCAACTGGAAATCACCAGGTTCCATGACAACATGATGAATCGACCAATTAATAGTCATATAACGAACCACTAATCGTATGTTAAAACAAGGCACAATAATACTCGCAGCGAAAAATCAGAGTTATATTTTCAAACATGGGTAAACAACAGGAAGATATCTATTTGTATTCTTTAACGAAACCGAGTTGTTTCTAAGCAACGAATCCTTTTGCTCTTTACTTTTTATTCCTTTTGCACGAGGTCCTCTTGTCCCTGGCACGTGCTTTCGTCGAGTTTCTTTGCCAATTTAGTCTTTTGTCGGTTGGTGCTAACAAGATGCCTCGTTAGATGTCCCACAATGCGTCTAGCTTGTACGTGGGTGTGTCACGTGGCAACAAATACCGTTGGACAATTAAAGACCTAACGTACATACTGCTTTCACTTGATTTCGTGCTTATTCTATTTTTATGGTAATTTAAATATTTTTTATTTATTGTTATTTTTATTATTTTGTATAATAAAAATTAGAAAAATGTACAGTGTCAATTTGGATAATTTGGTTATTTAGGCTTATTATTTTACGCGAGCGGAATTTTTGCTAGAAAAATTGAATTTGTACAGAAAATGGAATTTTCTTCCATATAGGAGAGTGAGATGAGAGAAAACATGGTTTGCATTTCTGAGCTCTCCATCAACTCGATGGCACGTGCAAGTGAAGGTTTTGCAGGCTCAATTTCGACCAAAAGAACAAATCCTAGAATAGAAGGGTACTGCTGGAGAGGAAGGGGGTTAGTGAGTTGAGTTTATGGGCGGCACCAAATCGACGTCTTCCCTCGGCACCACGTCATTCTCCTACTGGGAGCCGTAAGTCGGAAACCGCAGAGATTAAGTCGAGAGTTGTGCAGTGAAGCCGACATGCAGGGTGTGCTTTTTAAATGGGATTTTTGTCTCCAGCTGTTGTTGACACGTCATAAATTGATACACGTCATGACATTTGACGTGTTAGTTTAATATTTTTATTTAAATAATTTTATGTGGAAATATTTTTTTTAAACTTTTTATTTAATGATTTATGAGTTAATAGGGTTGAGTTGGTGACAAGCCGGTGTGTTTGTACGGTACCGATAAGTTAAAACGTTGTCGTCATGTTGATAGCGAGGTTGATAGCCACCATTTGGTGATTATTGCTGATGAAAAATACGGGTGTAGCATTTGATTTAATAGTATTACACTTTGAGTCTGTGATGGAGTGTGACATTATTGCATCTTGCTACACGCCTTTTGAGCCGTTTCAAGAACTTGTTCCTTCGCTAGTACCGTCATAAACTTAACTTTCGCCTTAAATTTACCTCGCCTTAGTTCCCGGTTTCCATTTTTCTTTCTTGATGACGTCACGATACAATAATTTAGTATTGTATCAGTAAGAAGGGGTCGGCCATTTCTTATACGCTAGGTCAGTAAAAGGAAGGGGTCGAGACCCCACTTGAAAAGCTCGATGGTGTCGGGGGAACGCATGCGCATTGCCGAGTAAACAACAACTGAATATAAAATAATGAGGAGTTTAGTGAAAATAAATGGGGTAAAACGTGCGAATAATGATAGAAAAAGGTGTAATTAAAAAAGTGGTGGGGAAAATATTTTGAAAGACAAAGTAAAAAAAATATTAATTAATTAACGGGAAAATGCGTGTGCAAATAACTGGGGGATGTTTAAATAGGTGTGGCAAATGAAAGTGCAGGGTTTAACGAGGAGAAATAAAACGAATTGATTTTCGAATTAATTTTTTTTAAATTTTTGATTTTTATTCATTCTACAGATTTGCTTCGCCACGAGTACTTCAACCTTATACCGTTTTATTACGAAATTTTGCGAACAATTCGATGTTTACCAACCATTGCATTGCGAAAATGTTTCACAGAATTGCGTGGGATCTTAAAAGTCCAGGTCTGCTTTACCAAGCAACCATTTTTCGTTCATTTCAGAAATTGTTCTTGGGGAGCACAAATGTTTGCTATAAGGTATAATTACATTTGAGTTGGGAGTATAAAACGAGATTTTTTTATTATTTTTTTTTCTGATTTTAAATAAATATTAATTTCTGTTTTAGGAATTGGTCAAGCTTGGAAAATTTGTTATGGAAACTTTTTTTACACAGGCTAAAAGCAATAATAAAATATTTATGGAGATATTGTTTTGGAAAGGATCAACGGAAGTTTTCGAAATGGAGCAAGGTTATGGCAGTTATGATACGAGGTTAGTGGAATGAATAAAAGATGTAAATGTTTTGTTAAAATGAAATTAATTAAATGTTGTAGTAAAAAAACAAAACAACTTTGGTCTGAGGAAGAGGAAGATGAGCTTCGTAGACTTTATGATGAGTTTAAAGACGGAGGTGAGAAAGTTATTTTTGTAAAAATCCTTTAAATAATTTAGTAGTGGATGAAATCGTGTACATAAATTAGCGCATGAATTGATCTGAGTTTGGTACATCAGTAATATCAGGATTGACGTTATAAAAGATCAAAGTCGAATACGCAGTAATAACATATTATTGATGAATTTGATTAAAAATGTGCATTATTGCATTTCTATCAGACCGCATTAATATTTAATACTTTTGCCTCTAGATACTGATGTTGTCGATTGTATTATGAACCATTTGATTGATAAGAACAAAACCCGACGCCAGGTGATGGCTCAGCTTAAAAGGCAGAATTTGATAACAGACGTGAAGCAACTATCTAAACGGCCTATAGGCAAAAGGTATAAATGTGTTGTGAGTAGTATTAAACATTTAATAATTAATCGATTTTCAGAGCTAGTTGTTCTTCTGCGTGGAGTGAGGACGAAGAAGCGCGATTGCGAAATTTGTTTACAGAGCATAAGGATTCACTTGGTATGAAATTAATACGCTTTTCTTTTTTTTCCATTTTATCATATTTTTTTATTTGTATCTGTTTTATTTTATATATTGGGAAAATGGATGTTTAAATTATAGCTTCTGACAAATATATGTAGGGAAGTGTATAAATGTTGTTTTTCAAAAAAATAATAAGAGAATTAAAGGGTGAAAGAAACTGCAACAGACGTCGTTATTGATAATCTATTGTTCTTTTTCCCTTTTTTTTTCTAGTTTTTTTTTTTTTTTTTTTTTTAATATTCCAGTGCATATGCCAGATATTAATGATGATGTATTACGGGAGATTTTTCTTTTTTACTTTTCGGATTTTTATTTTTAAACATAAACCTACCTAATGGAAAAAAAGTCCTGCATGTCTGTGATAAATCAAGACCACATTTATGTTCTCCATCTCGTTGTCAAGTAATCCATACCGACTTGACAATGAGTTTAATGACTTGCAGAGCTAACCATTGAAACGAAAATAATTCTTAATTTTTCAAGCAAAAGTATATTTTCAATAAGATTTTAATCATTAGTTGTTTATTTTAAGATATTGTCGGCAACATTGAACTGGGTCTTGAAGTTAAACATTCCAAACGACAAATCATTGATAGGATTCTTCAATTGGGTCTTGTTGCCAACAAAAAAGAACTACACAAAAAGCGAAGTTCGACAAAACTCGTAAAAAGAACATCTATTGACAAAAGCAGGCATGAGCCCGAAAGAGGTCAGTAATGCTTTTTTAAAAAACGTCGCTTTTACTTCATCACTTGCTTTGTTTTTGATAGATGAAGATTCGTCTGAAACTGACACGAGTTCAGATGAATATGAAGATGACTTGGAAGAAGAAAACTTGGCATCTTTAATAATTACAGCTGGTAATTAGTTCTTGAAATAAAATGCTGAGGAAACAAGTATAATTTATTTATTTAGAGTTAAAAACGGCCGTTGAATGGCTTCGCGATGCTCTTAAAGAAGCCAGTGATGAGAGAACAGACGGTAGAGAACGATTTGATGTTTTGATGCAATTAAACAATGATTAATTTTTGGCAGGTGATATAGAGCCGACAGCTCTTGTGGCACTTTCGAGCGACATAGTGGATGCGTTTAATGATTCAAATTTTATAAATATTTTGCTAAAATTTACCCTTTCACCACCGGAAGAGGGACAGGTGAGATATTTTTATGATTCGCGCGGGAAAAACCATCAGATTTTACATTCATTTTCAATTCGCAGGAAAGTTTTTGGAGAATTCCAAGATGTCTGACGTCTGCTATGCTGAATAAACGTATTCGGTATTTAGAACAAATGTTATCAGGAAATGGAGAAATTGTTAATTTAGAGATTAGTAAATCAGAGAGTTTGAAGATACTAAAAACAAAGCGTGTGAGGTACGTGTAAATCTGCCACTAGATGGTGATCTTGGTCAGGAGAAGTGAAATTATTGATTTTTTTTATTTATTTGAATATGAGAACCATTAAATTGAATATTCATAAGAGACAAAATATTTTTTCACCGTGACGATCAATAATTTATTGAATTTTATATTTTGTAATGTCCGCAATCTAATGTGATGATGCTTTTTGGTTCGCAGAAGTCAAAAACAAGTGCAAAGCAAAGTCAACTCGCACGAAGAAACCGATACTGACGGGAACCAGAGTCCTGTTGAAATGTCAACCGAAGAGAGTAACCATTTAAGGCCGACGGAAATTAATAAATCCCGACGGAAGAAAGAAATTGTTTTGGATTCAAGTGATGATGATATTCCACTTGGTACTCATAGAAACTCCAGTGTCTCTAGTAATACTAAGAGTAGGAAGTTAAGTGAAGAACATTCATTCGCTACCAATAAAAGCAGAAGAATTTTGCATGTTGAAGATGAATCAAGTGATGATGAACTTCCAAGTTTTGAAACACTGATCCAAGAACAAACCGTGTCTAGTGAGAATAACTTGTCAGGTTACAAACGGCGATTATTGGATGAAGATGATGATGATGATGAAGCAGCATCTCATCAACCATTGAAGCGCATGTGTTACATTTCCGAAGACAGTGATGGAGAGTCGGAAGCTATGAAAGGTAAATTATTTTTTAAATTTTAACTCGGCTTTCATGCAAAAATAATTAATTTCAGATGACTAAATGTTTTATTTTTCAGAGTAATCAAAGTCTACGTACATTTTTCAGATGATATTTATGACAACGTTTTTTCTAAGCATGATGTGAAACTTTTTAACAACACAATTTTTACAATGACAACTTTGTTTTATATAAAAAATAAAAAAATATAGCAAATACTAACAAAAATGGACGCACGCAACAGGACGACTAATATTGTACACTCAATACAACTTTTGTACTCTTAGTATAAAATAAATAAACACATGATACAGTTCTTAATACATAGTCATGCCATATTGGGGCATGAAATATCGGAGGACATCCATTTGAGACAGCTGTTGCATAGCGATCGCGTTCCATCCACGGTTAGCCACGGGATTAATGGGACTGGGATGCATAAGGAAGCCGACTGGAATATTGTAAATACCTGCAGACTGAAGAGCCGCCTTCACCCGCTCTTCGCTGAATCTCCCCAGGCCAATAACCACCTTGACCTGAAGAAGACGAATCATGTCGACAATGGATCGGTCGCAGATATCTTGTACTTGCTTTCTGTTAGCCAATGGAAGGTCGTTGGGCGTCACATTCTTACCACTGTCTTTTACAAACACGAGTGGGCAATAATTTTGGACGAAAGCGTAACGGAAGAAATTATCCGGTGTCTTGCACAGATCTTGGAAGAAACCCCAGAAGCGTTGACCGCTCACCTGGTGAAGAGTGTTTGTATAAAACATAGTAAACTTTACATTTTCATCTTACCTCACTCCTGTGACAACCAAACCCTGTAATGGGTCTGTTTGGGTGTTCACGTGGCGGTTTACCCACGTAACCATAAATACCCAGCCAATCTCGAACCATGTTTACTTCTCCAAAAGGGACCTGGAAAAATAGGTAAATTGTGAAATTCAGCAAAAACATATTCAGTTGGAAATCGCAAAGAATCAATGCCAATCTTATTTCAATATGACAAAGGTGTAGCTTTAAATTCCCTAATTAAAATTATTAATTCTAAGTCACAATAAAATTATCGCATATTTCGTTTTCTTAATTTATTCGCGATTACATTGCTATCGATTTTTTAATTTTTGTATTGTTTTCTTAAGTCATGCGATATTTTGAACATATTTTGATATGAGAGCCGGTTTTTATGCCCACCCCAGTTTGTGCCATTCCGAAAGGTCCTGGATTCATGCCTACGAAGAGCACTGGCTTGGTGGTAGTGCAGTATCGGTAGACAAATTGCGAATGCGTTTCCACAGCATATTCCAATGGGTTATAAATGAAGGATACTGGCGGTGAGTAGTCGAGTTGCTGAAGTTGCCGTGCCTGTGACATTTCTAGATTAAGTAACTGATGTGGGATACTGAGCAAAAGCTGAGTGTCCGCGTAATTTGGCGCCGGATTCGCCATCATGGCCCCGGCATGCGGATCGTGTCCCGTCGGTGATACTAACGATTCGTGAGCGCGTGATCTTTTTCCTGGCACGCTGTCCTCGAAACATTGTGTCCGTTTGCCACTTACAATTAATGGCGAAAACTGCATGGATTGCATAGAATCAACGGTGGCTGGTGAACAGCTATTTGGCAGCCAGTGGGCGGCCATCTCTGTTTACCTGTGGCCGCCCCTATGACGTCACTCCGTTGCTCGCCGGGAAAGATGTGACTGATTAAACACAGATGGCTCTGGCTTCCTATAGAAGTAGCTCTTATCGTCTAGTTTTAAATCGAGTCTAAAAAATGATTAATAATAGATCATTCGATCAGAGCACTTTGACAACACGAATAAATAATATTGACAACCAATGAAATCATGGCAGAGGTGGTTGTTTTTAGGTCCCACCGTCGCAGGTGATCGCACAAAGCGGACATCCTCCTTTTTTACAGCTCTTTGTGTCCAATTGAAAAGTTTCAACCAAACATTCATGTTTGGGACTCAGAATTGCGACATCTATCTTGTAAGGAGAAGGTCCGTTTTCATAAACATCCAAATACTCCAATTCATACTGCACATTCACTGTGAAATACAAACTATAACCGAGTAATATTGACATATAAACAGCACATATAAACTCACAAACCCAAGAAATCTTAGGTTGAGAATAAACAGCGTTTACATGTAATCTAATGCCTAATGCCACATCCCTATCAATAAGAAGCAAACCATTTTCATTTCCAACTGAAGTTGTAAATTTTTTCCTGTAATTGCCAGGTTGTAGCCTTTTGCATGAACAGTATGAAAACAGTGATCCCCAACTCTATCCTTACAGTCAGCTATAAAAATGTGATACCAATACACTTTATCCACATCAAATTGCATTCTTATTCATACTTTGATTATTTGTGTAACCAATCACACAATGGTTATCTATTACTTCCTTGCAGGGTTTAAAATCAACAATAGCAAAACTCTGACCTGGCGCTGTCAACTGCATTCTAACGCAGTCTCGATCATTGGTTACTATCGAAGCTGCCGGATATTTTTCCAACAATGGCCCCATTCGAGGTCTTGTAACGCACATCTTGGTTCTCCTAAAATTTTTTCATTACGCCATTGTTCTTGCTTATCCGGATCATACCTATAATGTAATCCAATCCTCGCATTCCGCCAGTTTGTGGAACTTTTTAATATCTATCTTCTACAAGTTGTTGTTCTCTCTTTTTATTCGTAGTTACAGGCAATCTTCTACCGCCGTGCACCTTACAAAAACGCACACCTGTCTATAGTGTAAGTGGTCGGAATCCATGTTAAACCATATAGGAATCCGTCGGGTATTTTTCTTCGTGAGCTGCCAATCATGAGGATTGACCATAAACGGAAGTGTTGTGTTTATCGCTTCTTCGTCGAAGTCTTCACTCTCATCCACATCAATTATTTCTTTGAAATAAAAATCAAAGTTTAAGAAACAAAGATTCAATTTGAAATTTATTTACAAAATAATCCCGCAAAATAACAAGCAACACCCGTTCCGATTCGATTCCTTCATCTCAGCTATACGCCTAAATCATCATCAAATCAATCAATTATTATTGTCAATCAGGTGTTGTGAACACCAAGTCAGGTTGGTTTTTAGGTGCGCCAAGATAGCGGCACACATTTCAGGTTGGCATACTATAACTATTTTCTATTTATGTCCGTCCATACTCTCCTGAACATCCTTAATGCTTTCCTGAGTCCTCTTTTTTCATTTTTACATTCTTTGTCAAACCAATCATGACCAGGGTTCGCGGAACCTGATTTAGTGACACCAATCTCCTTGGCAGTCCTTTCCATCATATCATTAATATTTTCAATCGTAGTTGAGTCGGTTGACAAATACAAGAGCTCCTCCGCCAGTTTTTGGTCCATCCCCTGCAGAAAACGGCGCTGTAAGATTTTATCCTCCTTCCAAATCCAACGCTTCTGCAGGTTAGTTCCTGCCTCCGCCTCAGGGAAATAATTCCAATTTAGGGTAACCTGGATTGATAAATGATCCGAATCCGTCCGTTCCAAAATCTCCAATCTCTCGATAAAGTAGTCGTCCAACGTGATGACATAATCTACTACAGACGCACCACGCGCGTTAATCAATGTCAGTTTTCCATCCTAATCACCTTCAGTAATACCGTTCAAAATTCAGCAACAGTCTCCCTTCTTCATTTATTGTCCTATCTTGTGAGTGCTTAATTTCCTGTTTATCATCCAAAGACACAATTTCATCTCCAATACGGGCATTATAGTCCCCAACAATCATAATCTGTCCCTCTGCCTCCAAAAGTTCCTCCAACAAGGATGCGAGTTCTCGCTCTGCTTTGGTAAATCCCTCATTGCAATAGATTGTGACAATTGTTCCGTATTCTTGCTGTAGACTGTAATGCATAATTGCACCAAATTTCCATATTTTATTAGTCCATTTTCCACCCAAATCCCTTTTAACACCAATCAGATGCCCCCCCATTGCACGACCTTTCCACTTTACTCTAACCGCTGGGACTGTAAATTATTCATATTTCGAGTTAAGTTTCTTCATCAAGTTTTTACTTTCCTTCTCCTCAGCCCAAGTTTCACTTAGAATAACAATTTCATTTTCACCTATAAAGTCCCAAAAATTCCTGTCCATGTTCCTTATCCCAGCCACATTCCAAACTAACATTCTGCTCCGTTGGATTGGTTTTTTATTCTGCCTCTCTCGTGCCGCGGACGAACATTGTTTTTTGCTTCTTTGTGGTCCTCACGTTCCAATTTTTGATCAAACGTGTTCCACCAAAAAATATCATTCTGAGTTAGCAGCTTGTCATTCCTAATGATTGCCTTAATCCCATTCTCTCTCATTTTCTTCACCTCCCTAAAAAGTGTTGGAACAATACGTTAAAAATGTCTAGTATTATATTTTGTTTTGTATAAACAAGTTGTTTAGCTATAATTATGTTATTTAGATTTATTGTGTGAAGAACATATACTGAAAATGCATAAGATATTGTATTTTTATTGTTTGTAATATAGGAACGCCAAGGCTATTTCCCCCGAACGAATTTCAAATTCCAGTTCACCTTTCCCAAGATCTAGCCTAACGCCTGCGGCGGGCTGACCTCACCTTACTAGGTAAAGTGGACTGGAAATAGAAATTGTAGCTACGAGTCGTTCGGGGAAATAGACAGTACGATATAGGAATGCACATTTGACATAATTATGCTCTCTAGATATTTTATTTGGCATCATCATGATTACCTACATGTAGTGATGATATCTTCGTATTATGTTTAATTATTTTGCCAATAGATGGTGTTAGTAGCAGTTGCAATGCGCCTCATGTACTGCCTTGTCTTTGTCACATGGCATAGTCACATGACAACTGCCTATAAAAGTGTTTGCATTTCCTGTGTAGCTCACTCTGTTCTGGCTATGCCCACTAAATATTAGTGTTTCGCCAGTCTGAGTCCTTGTTTGCCCCACTAGAATAAACCTATTTGTTTTATTATTTTTATCACTTAGTTGTGTTGATTCATGTCTAATAATATTTCTAGTATTTTAGGTTTGTGCATGTTGTTGGTTTAGTTGCTGCCGTTCGCCGAATTATTAAGCTAGAGGTTCGAATTTGACATCATTGGAAGCGCCTTGACGAGACGAACAAGATGGCGTTAGGCGCAGCTCAATAGCCTAACTGTTGCAGAGATATCGCCATTTTATCGCGAAGTTGCGTTTTGTGTTTTGGAAATGCATGTCTTGGCGTTTTCGTTCGCAGCTCGCCACTCGTAGTCGTTCGCAGCTCGCCACTCTTGGATGCGTTAGAACCGCAAGACTGTGACAAGTTTAATGGTGCCAGAATCAAGTCAAACGGACGAAGCGTTGAGGAGCTATCGTCGTTTTACCGGGAACGTTTTGAATCGCAAGTTTTAGAAGATTTTGCAGACAATGAATTTTACCTTTGCCGCCATATTGGATTTGGCCTTACTTCCACTGAGTAAATAGAGTCCTATGCTGGCCCAATATAGTACAAAATGACAGGCTCGAACTTACCTTGTTTCCACAGAGTAGTCCTCGTCGTCGATGTAAATGTCAGTTCCTTTTAAACTCTTCCGGTCAAACAGGATTCGTTTTCTTTCTTTGTCTGCCTCAATGTATTTGTACGTGTTTTAACTTTGGAGGATAAGCGCTTCCATACTACGGCGTCCATTCGGGGTTTCCTTGTCAACCAATCGACTGAAGAAAAGTTCAACCCCAAACCCTCTAATCCTAATCACATGTGCCATTCACTTATCGATTTATTTGGTAGAGATCATTCATTATATGGAAATAGGAGGTGAAGTTATATACGGTATATGTATATATATTTGAATAAAAAATTTTTTGGAAAGTATTTGAATAAGCATTGGTTTTATTATTAAATTTGGTGGTGTATCTACATGTCGGTATTTCTAATCGGTATTTCTAATCGGTATTTCTTCGTTTTTGACGTTCGTTACGTCGCTTGTTGGACTCTTCTATTGTTAATTTCTCAATAACTTCTAGTTCCTCATCGGAAGAGAAGATGGACATAGCGTCCATCGTCTTATCCACTTTTTGCAAGACCGCCTCTGGATGAGGATCGCCATCAAGCACTGGATTCAGCGCTACGGTTAGAAGGTCGTCGTCATTTAATTCTAGGCACTCATCGACCAAGCGATCGTGCATATTCGTGAGTGCAGCCGGTTGCTGAGCGGCCGGTAAAGCGCGTCGTGGTTCCCCCGTTGGTTTCCCGGCGGGCGGTTTTTGGGCGGCTGGTAAAGCGCGTCGTGGTTCCCCCGCTGGTTCCTCCGCTGGTTTCCCCGCGGGTCTTGGTTCCGCAGCGACGGTGATTTCTAATGCAACAGAGATTTTGACGCTTATCCGGAACATTCTAAAAATAAAAATTCAATTGTATTAATTTAGAAAACTTTTATGATTCTAATTTTCTATACATTGACATGATGTATTAGAATTTTCTAAATTAATTTTCTTAATTTGCAATTGATATATATGTATATTTATTAGTATATCCTTAATTTCATTATCCAAATCCAAGTTATTGAAATTGGTACTTACGTTAATAGTTGATTGAATGTGAAAGGTCCTGTAGTGTTCAGAGTAATTATTGTTCTGATGGCGAATGACGACAGATAAATTTCAATTTCACAAAAAAATTTGCATAAATTTATGTTGTTTTCATTTTGTAGTTGACTCTAAGAAAATGGACTCGGTATTTAAGTGAGTGCAAATTGGAAGACGAATTATTATCGTAAATGGAATTTGAAAAATACGAACCAATTCATTTTACAAGCCAAAAATAAGAATTTCCAAGTAAAATGGTAAATATATATTTTTATTTTATTAATTAAATTCTTTCTAATCTTTTTTTTACAGAATGCTTTTGATCACAAAAAGGCAAAACAAGATGGCAAAATAGTTCCTGCAAAAGGTGTTGATAGCGAATATGACGAAGCCATGAGCTTATTTAAAAGTCATAATGAAGACTTGGATGATTACCTCCAAACTCCAACTCCAAGCAGAAAGTATTTGAGTGCAAGGTATATCTTGTGCATGTTTTCATTAAGGAAACGAGTTTCAGCTTAAATTTTTATTGTAGGTGACATATTTCGGTACAGGCAAAAACAAATTCCAGGTGAAAGTGCTGGACCATGCATCAGGAAAGGCAACGAATGAACACAAATTGCAGTCGCAGAGAAAAGGATTTAAACGTTATTGGACAAATGAGATAAAAACACTCTTGAGTAAACTATAACTGCAGCAGAAGATCAGAGGAATGTTGCTTTGGAGAAAATTATGAGACGGAAACCTAATCCCAAGGTTCCCGTGATGGTGTAATGGATGAAACTTCAGAAGATGAAGTCGATCAATCTAATCAAAATTGGGAATATGCGGAGAGTGCGAGATCAGACGATTCGCATGTTGACCCCTCTGATTTGGCCGTATCCTCAGATGACGAGCCACCCATTCTTTTTCCACCGTGAGAAAGGAAAGACGCTTATTCTCGAGGGGAATCAGGCGAGATTTGGTCGAGGGGTTCGACAATCAGGATTTGACATGAGAAAGATTCGAATCTTTTATAAATCTTTGGGATTCGGCAAGATTCAGAAGATTCAAAAAATTAATAATTTGGTACCAGATTTTATGTTTCTTTAAATTTTGGGTTGTTAGTAAATTGACAATGAAGTCGGTGTGCTTTTTACAAGCTTTCTAATACGAATATCGCGCAAAATTTCAACTGGCGCTACAAGCAATGCACCAGCGTTATCGATTACAAATATTGCTATAAAATTATTGATATTAATTTATTTGTAATCGATAATAAATAAGTTTTTGAGATTCGGGATTTGGGATTCAGAAGATTCAGAAGGACTGTGAGAAAGATTCGGACAAATGTCGGACCCCTCGATCAGTACATTTGCTTGACAAACTACATTTTTCAGAAATGATATCGAATGGGGAATCACTATAAGTGATTATTTACAAACAAAATCTATTTTATTTATAGCATCTTACAAAATAATGTTATTTTGTTCCATATTTTCTAAACAGATGTGGAAACACACGTAGACCGCCACTTAATTCTACATATATAATTTGCACTTGTGGGCTCGCCTGTGGGTGCTCGAAAACTGTCCTACATGAGGTAGAAACCGCAAAATCAGGTGCTACTTCTTAGTGGCCATTCTTATCGCAGTTCACGAGAGCAAGTCACATCTGTTATTAGGGGCACAATGAGCGACTTCCAACTCGGAGCAACTCCATTCGAGTGGTGCAAACGACTAATTAAATGACTTGTCAGCGTTGCCCGTGTAATTTTCTGATCGTTAAGAAACTTCAGTACCTCGGTACAAGTACCGACACCAGTTAATGAACAGAAAACCCCTTAAAATTAGGAATTACAGTCGTACCTGTGCGGTCCGGACACCTGTCCAGTCCGGACACCTGTCCAGTCCGGACACCTGTCCAGTCCGGACACAATGGGCACAGTCCGGACACAATGGGCACAGTCCGGACACAATGGGCACAGTCCGGACACAATGGGCACAGTCCGGACACAATGGGCACAGTCCGGACACAATGGGCACAGTCCGGACACAATGGGCACAGTCCGGACACAAAATTTGGACACCTGCCCCAACTGGACAAAATTTTGCGGCCCAACTGCGTCTGGACCGCACAGGTACGACTGTAAAAGGAAAAATTCTTGAAAAAAAGTGCGCTCCTAACCAACTTATGCGTCATTCGTACGTTGGTTTCAATTTTAATTGCATTCATTTGTGGGTTGGACGTTTAAATTGATGTTTATGCCGTCGTTTTTGATATTCTCATAGCGGTTTTTAGTGTAAAAAAAATGTGCGCGGTTGTCAGTGATGCCTGAAATGTCCGTTATTTGCTTGTTTTCAAGAGTTGATACACCAATGTGAATGTACTCTCTGTAGATTCACATTTGCGTATCAACTCTTGTCAGGTCCTGTTTTGGTCACACAGTGTCCACGAGTAGCGATTGACCGGCATCTTCAAAAGTGAGGGAGTTGTGTGTTAGTCTGCACGAATTGTTTAAGTGGAAGTCGCGAGTGAGTTATAGTCATAGTGCTTTGCAACTAACTACAGCATCTTGGTTTTACATTCAGATAAAATTGGGCAACCCATAGATGTTCCCGGTACAGGCATTGAAAGGATTTAAAAATAAGTAAATAATAATAATATTTAATAATATATGGATTTTTGATATTAAGCATTGGAGGTATTTACCGCTATTTAGAATAGAATTGAGGTCTTGAATGATGGAATGGATGTAAAAAAAACTCTTAGCAATGATTGAAAAATCACTTTGAGCTTAATATAAGTTTAAAATTTATAAAAAAATTATACTAAATTGTAGAAAAGTGGAAAATTTGGTTGTTTAATACAATTTTAAATATTTTTTTTACGCATAAATGAGTGTAAATTACATTTTCGAGCCTTAAAATGTATAAATTTTATATTTTTATACTGGAGAAAATATGGTAAAATCATTACAATTTGAAATATCTCCTTTTGGAGCGCAATAAAGGTTTAAAATCGAGTTATCAAAATGAGCAGAACAAACCAATGAACTCTTTGTTATTTTAAAAAGTGGGCCGATGATGCAGCATTTTATTATGAGACAACACTCGCACACGCTTGGATTAGTACAATTTCTCCTCCCAAATCATGTACTGGGATGAAATCCATTCAGTTTATGTTGATGATACTCATAAAAAAAAAAAATCAATTTTAAAAAAATCTCGCATTTTTATCTCCATTGTAGTTGCCCATATGCACAGTCAGTGTACCTAGTTAAACAAAAAAGCTACAAAAGAAATGAAATTCTAGATCCTAAAAATCTTAACCCAGAAAAATAAAATCCGTAGAGGTAATTCTGATCCCGCCACAGACGCTTATTTAGTTATTTATTAATTATTTGTTTTTAGATTATGATGATGATGATTTGCGAGCAGTTTTTGCAGTTGATGGTCTGTTTGATAGTTTTTGAGATGTCCGTCTTAACATCATTTTTTAATCTCAAAAACCACCAAAACAACAACAATTCATTTAATACGTAGTTGACTCATAGATGGCAGGACCATCAACTGCAGAAACTGCTCGCAAATCATCATCATCCTGACCATGGTCCTGACCGAGATGAAGAATTGAAGATAGTTTTCGTTAAGATGTTAGAATGTCGTCCATAGATGGTGGTAGGTCGTGGGTCTCTCAGCACTGAGTAAAGGTTCTGAGGTTCGAATCCTGTCCGAAGCAGAGAAATAAAAGAATTTTTTATTTTAACAAATAGAAGGCATGTATACAGTATTGTGTAATGTAAGACAATTTACGTGGTACTCATGTGTGTCGTTTATAGACAAGTGTTCTAGTCGTTGGTCTGTCGTCGCTAAAGTCGTGGGTTCGAATCCCGACCATTTTTTTAATATAATATAATGCAGAACATATAACATAAGGCATTTTAAGATGCAATTCCAGTGTGTCTGGTCAGACTAGTGGTTAGGTTGTTGGACTTAAACAAGAAATGCGAATTGCTATGCTGGTTCGAATCCGGAACAAAGTTATAATTTAAAAAATTATTATTTTTAATATAATTTAAAAAATAGATAATAATATAAGACATTTTAACAAAGAATAATATCTGTGTCGTATACAGACTAGTGGTTAGGTCGATGGACTTAGAAAACTGCGATCCCTGGGTCGCGTCCTGACCAGAAGGGAAAATTAAAGAAAAATTTTTTAATAAAATAAAATTTCCTTAAAAAAATAAATAAAAAAAAATTAAATAGATCTGAAGACTGATTCAGGAATCGAACCCGAGATTCTCGTACCCAAGGTCCACCCACCTAACCACACCAGACCATCCGCAACACACAAAAACTGTGTTATGAAGTATTATATAAAGCTTAGACTCACATCAGTGAAGAGGAAAAATTAAAATTGAAGAAGACTAGAAAAAGA
>JH431612.1:302218-367456 GCA_000239455.1 Strigamia maritima | reverse complement strand
GAATTACTCTCTTTTTCTAGTCTTCTTCAATTTTAATTTTTTCCTCTTCACTGATGTGAGTCTAAGCTTTATATAATACTTCATAACACAGTTTTTGTGTGTTGCGGATGGTCTGGTGTGGTTAGGTGGGTGGACCTTGGGTACAAGGATCTCGGGTTCGATTCCTGAATCAGTCTTCAGATCTATGTTAATTTTTTTTTTTTTTTTTTTTATTAAGGAAATTTTATTTTATTTAAAAATTTTTCTTTAATTTTTCCTCCTGGCCAGGACGCGACCCTGGAATCGCAGTTTTCTAAGTCCATCGACCTAACCACTAGCCTGTATACGACACAGATATGATTCTTTGTTAAAATGTCTTATATTATTATCTAGTTTATAAATTATATTAAAAATAATAATTTTTTAAATTATAATTTTGTGCCGGATTCGCACCAGCATAGCAATTCGCATTTCTTGTTTAAGTTTAAGTCCAACAACCTAACCGCTAGTCTGACCAGACACACTGGAATGGCATCTTAAAATGCCTTATGTTATATGTTCTGCATTATATTATATTAAAAAAATTTCTCTAAATTCTTGAGGATTCGAACCACGAATTGTAATGACCGCAGTCAAACGCTCTAACCACTAAGTGACTTGTTAAAGATCTATCTTAAAGTGTCTTATATTTTACAAATGGGCCTTCTATTTTTTAATAAAAAATATTTTTTTCTTTTTTGGTCGGGATTCGAACCCACGACTTTAGCGACGACAGACAAATGACTAGAACACTTGTCTATAAACGACACACATGAGTACCACATAAATTGTCTTACATTACACTGTACTGTATATAGTGCCTTCTATTTGTTGAAATAAAAAAATTCTTTTATTTTTCTACTTCGGCCAGGATTCGAACTTCAGAGTCATCACTCAGTACTGAGAGACTGACGACCTACCACCAGCCTATGGACGACATACTAATATCTACTATCTTCAATTCTTCATCTCGGTCAGGATGATGATGATTTGCGAGCAGTTTCTGCAGTTGATGGTCCTGCCATCTATGAGTCAACTACGTATTGAATGAATTGTTGTTGCGGTTTTTGATGGTTTTTGAGATTAAAAAATGATGTTAAAACGGGCATCTCAAAAACTATCAAACAGACCATCAACTGCAAAAGCTGCTCGCAAATCATCATCATCATCATCATAATCTAAAAATAAATAATTAATAAATAACTAAATAAGTGTCTGTGGCGGGGTCAGGTTACCTCTACGGGATTTATTTTTCTGGGTTAAGATTTTTAGGATCTAGAATTTCATTTCTTTTGCAGCTTTTTTGGTTAACTAGGTACACTGACTGTGCACATAGGGAACTAGAATGGAGATAAAATGCGAGATTTTTAAAAAAATTGATTGATTATTTTTTTATGAGTACCATCAACTTACATGAACTGAATGTATTTCATCCCAGTACATGATTTGGGAGGAGAAGTTGTACTGATCCAACCGTGTGCGTGTGTCGTCTCATAATAAGATGCTGCATCATCGGAGCAACAAGTGATGACTTATCTTGCACAACTACCTAAATTCCAAAAAAAAATTTTTCTTCAAAAATTTCAAACACTATTATTGTAACGGTACACACATTTGCATGTGGAATAAATCTTGGAAGAAATAATAATTACCTCTTGTTTGTGTGTTTTTGCTCATAACTTTTTTTGGAGAGATGTACCAAGGGTAGAATCAAGTTTTACTTCAAGGTATTGATGTAACCAACATTTTGATGTTAAAAACACAACCATGTCTAGTGTAGTTTTTGAGTAAAAAGCAAAAATGAAGCAAATTTTTTATCAAAAATCAGTTTTTGGCTCATAACCTTTTTTTAAAGATATGTACCAAGGGTAGAATCAAGTTTTACTTCAAGGTATTGATGTAACCAACATTTTGATGTTGAAAACACAACCATGTCTAGTGTAGTTTTTGAGTAGAAAGCAAAAATGTGGCGAATTTTTCATCAAAAATCAGTTTTTTGCTCATAACTTTTTTTAAAGATATGTACCAAGGGTAGAATCAAGTTTTACTTCAAGGTATTGATGTAACCAACATTTTGATGTTGAAAACACAACCATGTCTAGTGTAGTTTTTGAGTAGAAAGCAAAAATGTGGCAATTTTTTCATCAAAAATCAGTTTTTTGCTCATAACTTTTTTTTAAAGATATGTACCAAGGGTAGAATCAAGATTTACTTCAAGGTTTTGATGTAACCAACATTTTGATGTTGAAAACACAACCATGTCTAGTGTAGTTTTTTAGTAAAAAGAAAAATCACTTTGAGCTTAATATAAGTTTAAAATTTATAGAAAAATTATATTAAATTGTAGAAAAGTGGAAATGTTGGTTGTTTAATACAATTTTACATATTTTTTTACGTGTAAATGAGTATAAATTATATTTTCGAGCCTTAAAATGTATAAATTTTATATTTTTATACTCTCTGCAATAAAGGTTTAAAATCTAGTTATCAAAATGAGCAGAACAAACCAATGAATTTTTTGTTATTTTAAAAAGTGGGCCAATGTCTCAATGAATTTTAACAACCCACTTATTTCTTCTAACTTTATTTATAGAAATACGGTGCCATGTAGTTCCTTTTGGTGCCTTTGAAAAGTAATTTTCACATTTGGGAACACAGCAGTAACTATTACTCATTTTTAGGGCAATTTTAGGGTAGTTTTACGATGATAAATGTCGCAAAAACAATTAGAATTCGGAATAAAATTTGTAACATATTGTAAACAATTGGAATCTGTAACGAATTGTTTATCACGGGATATCGCTTTAACTTTTTGCCACCAGGTGGCGCTAAAGTATCGTGGAAATCGTGTATTGAAAAATTATCTTTTTTTTGTTAGCGTATGTGCATGTTAGCCAACACATGTTCTGAATTAAGAGTGTGTTTATTTGTTTTGTGTGTTAGTATATAGTAAATTAGACTAATTACAGAGTTAGTTTACTAATTTGGAGGTGTTTATTATGCTAATCTTATCTTCAGTCCGTTACGGTTACAGCGCTTCAGTTACGATTTGCGATTTGCCGCTAGATGGCGAAAAGGATTTTTTTAGGCAGTACGTATCGTGTCATTTTTAAGCCTTATTCAGATAGCTTAAGCAATTCGAAGCGGGAAAAAAACGTTTACAATGTTTAAAACGATGTTGAGTCATTGAAGCAACAAACAGATGTTGTAAAAGGACCAAAAAAAACGTGTGTACACGGGTCATTGGTGATGGAATTTTCGGGATTTTCAGGTCATTAATGATGAAAATTTGGTGATTCCACGTGATTTTATTTTAGGGGTTAAACGGGATTTCATGGGTCATTGGTGATGAGATTTTGGGTATTTAACGGAATTTCACGGGTCATTTTACAGGTTTGCCGAGAAATCATGGGTGTTTAAACTTAAACAATGAATTTCTTAATACCTATGTACCTATGTTTTTGTATTATTTAAATATTAGGAACTATTTATGAAATGTTTTAATAAAACTAGTAGTTTTAATAAAAGAAAATAAAAATTCTTATTTTTGCTCCTTGTAAGTAGTTAACTACTTACAAGGAGCAAAAATAAGGATTTTTATTTTCCTCTTATCTAAGTGATCAGTTAGAATGCTGTGATACACTAAACTGTAAAATACAGTCCTCAGTTGTCACCTGTCAACAGAGGACCCTTGTTTTGTTTATGAATCTAAGTAATAAGATTTTTGAAACTAAGTTATATCAATATACATACAAATGTCCTCTAATGTCCTCTAATTAAAGGTCAAGTGCAATCTAAAATTTAATTTTAATGTGTGAAAGAGTGTTATCAATAACATATATTTCATTTTTTTAAATATTTTATTGTTGCATATTTATTATTATATAACAATTCCAATATTCCTTCTCCACAATGCAAAGCATCATGGTCTAATGACGTTCCCAATCCTAAAATTCAAATGATCCAGAACTAGTTCTCAGGTTTGGTCGAATTTCAACTCTCTGAGCATGCGCATGAATATGCACATGCGCAGATGGTTATTTTGGTAATAATTAGAACTGGTGATGTCATTCAATCCTTGCTCGACCATGATGCATTACATGACAAACAAGGCGAGCCAACTAGACATTTGTTTTGTTTATAAAATAATAAATATGCAACAATAAAATATTGAAAATAATGAAATATATGTTATTGTTAACACTCTTTCACAAATTAAAATTAAATTTTAGACTGCACTTGACCTTTAATGTCACCTGCCTTTAGAGGACATTTGTACAAGTGGGGACACACTAAAGCATGTGTAAAACTATCTGCCAAAGGAGGACATATGGCCAAAACACAAACAAATGTTCTCTATTGGTAGGTGACAACTGGGAACACACTAAAGCATGTGTAAAACTATCTACCAAAGGAGGACATATGGCCAAAACACAAACAAATGTTCTCTATTGGTAGGTGACAACTGGGGACACACTAAAGCATATGTAAAACTATCTACCAAAAGTTGTTTTTGTTTTATTTAAATATTAGGAACTATTTATGAAATGTTTTAATAAAACTATTTACAAGTAAGGATTTTAATTTTTTCTTATCTAAGTGATCAGTTAGAATGCTGTGGTACACAAAACTGTAAAACACAGTCCTCAGTTGTCACCTGCCATTAGAGGACATTTGTACAACTGGGGACCCATGTGTAAAATTATCTACCAAAGGAGGACATATGGCCAAAACACAAACAAATGTTCTCTATTGGTACCGTAGGTGACAACTGGGGACACGCTAAAGCATGTGTAAAACTATCTACCAAAAGTTGTTTTTGTTTTATTTAAATATTAGGAACTATTTATGAAATGTTTTAATAAAACTACCAGAAGTAAATTCATTTACTTCTGAAACTACTTACAAGGAGCAAAAATAAGGATTTTAATTTTTTTCTAAGAGATCAGTTAGAATGATGTGATACACTAAATCTGTAAAACACAGTCTTCAGTTGTAACCTGCCAACAGAGGACCCTTGTTTAATAAGATTTTTGAATCAATATACATACAAATGTCCTCTAATGTCCTCTAGTTAATGTCACCTGCCATTAGAGGACACACTAAAGCATGTGTAAAATTATCTACCAAAGGAGGACATATGGCCAAAACACAAACAAATGTCCTCTGTTGGTAGGTGACAACTGAGAACACACTAAAGCATGTGTAAAACTATAAAATGTCCTCTATCTGTTGGTAGGTGACAACTGAGAACACACTAGAGCATGTGTTGGTAGGTGACAACTGAGGACACACTAGAGCATGTGTAAAACTCTAAAATGTCCTCTGTTGGTAGGTGACAACTGAGGACACACTAAAATAAAGCATGTGTTAAACTCTAAAATGACCTCTGTTGGCCAAGAGACCATATTTATTTTAGCGTTTTTATGTGACTCAGGGTCACAACAATACATTAGTGGTTCGGGTAAATAGCCTTAGCCAAAACTATTAATAATCTGTTTACTTCCAACACTGAGGCTAGGTTCCAACACAAAAAATTGCGCAATTTTATTTCTATAGCAATTCGCAGAATTTTTTTACCTAATCCCCTTAATTTTTCTGTCTGAGTTTATGTCAAGTGGAAACCAAGCATTAGGATGATCCTAATCTGAAAATTGGGCAGAAATCTCCCTTTTTCTGCTCTGTTTCTGCCAAGTGGGAACCAAACCAAGCACGATGCGAGAAGAAGAGCAGAAGAAGAGCAGAAGAAGACCGTAAGAATCAGAGTCTTGATGCCTTTTAACGTTTTTCTGATACGATGTAAACATCTGTTCAGTGTTATGGCCTACTGCATACATCAACGGCCGGCAAACACCATAATCTTCGGAATTTGCAATAATCTTTATAAAGTAAAAAAAATTTGTATTCAGTATGCAAATTTAACCTTTATAGCTGAAGTGTTATTAACTAATACCTCTTGACACCCATAGCCAACTACGCATCTTTAATTAATCCATGAATAATCCAGAATAAGATCTTTTATTTTCGTATCTTATATTACGTATTTACAATAAGTATTAAAAATTCATTGCTTTCCACATCCATTTCATATGACAGTAGTGTAAAATAAAGAGGTTGTTTTTAGGTCGCACCGTCGTCAGTGATCGCACAAAGCGGACATCCTCCTTCCTTACAGCTCTTTGTTTGCAATTGAAAAGTTTTACTTTCAACAACCAAACATTCATGTTCGGGACTCAGAATTGTGACATCTATCTTGTAAGGAGAAGGTCCGTTTTCATAAACATCCAAATACTCCAATTCATACTGCACATCCACTATGAAATACAAATTATAAATGAGTAATATTGACATATATTACTCGTTACACTAAACAGCACATATGAACTCACAAGCCCAACAAATCTTAGGTTGGGAGTAAACAGCGTGTACGTAATCTAATGCCAACACATCTCTATCAATAAGAAGCAAACCATTTTCATTTCCAACTGAAGTTGCAAATTTTTTCCTGTAATTGCCAAACATAGCTTCGGGGTTGTAGCCTTCTGCATGAACAGTATGAAAACAATGATCCCCAACTCTATCCTTACAGTCAGCTATAAAAATGTGATACGATACACTTTATCCACATCAAATTGCATTCTTATGCTTAGTTCCCACTTGGCAGAAATTCCGGTAGAAAATTTTCTGCTGCAGAAAATTTTGAGTGCAGAAAAGTATGTGGACTGAAAAGTGGGCAAAAAAATGCAGAAAAGTAGAATTTAAAAATGGATGCCAGCTATGAAGGCAATTTATAAACACTGCTGCTTTCTACACTCAAAATTTTCTGCAGCAGAAAATTTTCTGCCGGAGTTTCTGCCAAGTGGGAACTAAGCATTATTCATACTTTGATTATTTGTGTAACCAATCACACAATGGTAATCTATTACTTCCTTGCAGGGTTTAAAATCAACAATAGCAAAACTCTGACCTGGCGCTGCCAACTGCATTCTAACGCAGTCTCGATCATTGGTTACTATCGAAGCTGCCGGATTTTTTTCCAACGATGGCCAAATTTTTAATTCATTCAAAGTCTTGTAACGCACATCTTTGTTCAACTTGTATCCTAAAATTTTTTCACTTCTCATAAATAAAGCCATTGTTCTTGCTTATCCGGATGATACCTATAATGTAATCCTCGCACTCGGCCAGCTCGTGGAACTTTTTAATATCTTCTACAAGTTGTTGTTCTTTTTTTTATTCGTAGGTACAGGCAATTTTCTACCACCGTGAACTTTACAAAAACGCACAGCTGCCTCTAGTGAAAGTGGTCGGAAATCCATGTTAAACCGAGGAATCGTAAACCGTCTGTTATTTTTTTTCGTGAGCTGCCAATCATGAGGATTGGCCATAAACGGAAGTGTTGTATTTATCGTTTCTTCGTCGAAGTCTTCACTATCATCCCCATCAATTATTTCTTAGAAATAAAAATCAAAGTTTAATAAACAAAGATTCAGTTTGTAATTCACTTACCACTTACCAAATAATCCCGCAAAATAACAAGCAGCAACAGCACCTCCAATTAAAACAAAGAGTAGTATCAAAGACAACAGTACTGTCGGCCTGAAGTTAAAACTGTTTAATATTTCTAATCAAATAAATCAATTCGAACCGAAATCATACGTCCAGTCATATTTGGGTGGCATCCTTCTGTCTCTTCTCCTTTTATTTCTGCTTTGCTTGTGTGGCATAATTTTCTATTTCTGTAATAACCTTGTTCTTCAAATCTAAGTAAATAAACGTTGCTTTTTGTTTGAATTAAAACAATGGATTGTTACAATGACATCTATTCCAAAAAAAAGTTTTAAAAAAATGTTCTTTATTTCTGATACAAATTTCCTATATTTTCAGGGTTCTTAAAAGGCATTTGCAACTTGTCATATATCGAATGCAATTTGTAGTAGTTTTATGGTATAATGGATCTGTCCATTCAATTAAAATTTGAACAAACAAAGAAACCATTTGTCACTAATGTCTATCATATCCTCGAATATATAAATGTATTAGGAAAAAAGTAAAATAATGAAACAGATAAGAACATAGAATAATAATAATTATAATAATAATAATAATCTTTTTTTTTAAAATTTGATTCAACACATTTCGTCCAATGATGTAAATAGGATATATTCTTACTTAGTTTCAAACAAGTTCCCATTTTAAAAATACTCAAATAAAAACTTGTAAAATTTTATACGAGATCTTGACAAAAATAAATATTCGACGTGCCTGAACAATCTTTAAAAAAACTGTTTCTTAATCCCCTACATCACTATCCTTATCACCAATAACAAAAAGGAACTGAAATGCCACAGCTAAGAGTCCAGTGCCCAGCAAATCTCCAATAGCCGTCAAATAAGGAATTGCAGAACTGTCGGGATCAATTTCACGTTGCCACATCCAATGCACCATCACATTCGCAATATAAAAAAGGAGCAACACCTAAAAATCAGATAAAGAAAACAATAATTAATTAACATTAAATATCGCAACAAAAGTATTATACCTGTATAGTAGCTGCCATCAAATAAACGCAAGTAAAAACTGGTGTTAATGTAGTATGCCCAGCTTTAATATACGATATGGTGTACATGAAAATCAAGTGGCCCGGAATAACCATGAGCATGAGAACACGAACTGTCCTTGCATGTTTGTCTGCAACGATCAAAGTAATTAAAACGTGCGCTGCAAATCTGCCATTATATCTGCATTAAATCGTATTTACTGTTTCCAAAATAGGCACTGCATGGATTTGCGCAAACTTTTGGCGAATTAGCCGGAAGAGTTCCCAATTCTGATTCTTGATGGAGGGAAGTTGATAAACGACTAGCTTGAACGGCAACTAAGTTGCCACCCACACCTGCGCACAAAATCCATTCATAAACACACATTTCGAATTAGAATAAATAAATTAATTACCATTTATTACTGGTTGAAAAACGGCAATTCCTTTAAAATTGCTAACTGTGAAGTCTAATATGAGACCGCCGGCACTGCTAATTGCCATGGCAACTATTACAGGCGTCCATCCCGTGTAGAGGACATCAGCAGTATACTTATTTCGTTTGGCAAGCCATGCCCAAACGGGAGTCAGCATAAGAAAAATTACGATTATAACTGGCGCTAGCCAATCGTGTTTGCCTAAATTACATAAGATGGTTTTATTTTTTCGTGATACAATAATATTTTAATATTTTATAGCTTACCGATTGAATTAAAGAGAAACGTGGCAATACCAGATAACAGCGCTAGTGTAGTTAAATCTCCTAAACTCGCAGCTATCGGTGTGGCTACGTTGTCAGGATTAATATGACATCGGCGTGATAAGATTACTACCCCAACCATAATACATCCTTCAAAAAAGAATTTTAAAATTTTTATTAGATTTGTTTTTAAAGAATATAATCATACGAAATAGTACCTAAAATAAAACTAGCCACTGAAGCAGTGACTAAACTGCTGGCACACAGAAGAAATGCATGGTCCAAATTGAACTCTCCTTCTGGGATCCAACCCATGATCATTGCAGCGAGAGATGCGAGGAAACCTACTACTCCCGCTTGACACTGAATCAATGCCATGTTGGATATAATCATCGACCACAGTTGTGAGCGTTTGTCCATGTTACCTAAGTTAGCCTGAAATTTACATTTTTAATTTGCATTTCACCAAGAATAGTCAAACTTAGGGTTTCTCACTTGGGTTGATAATCGAGAAGCAAGAGTCATCTCTAAATTCCCTTTTAAACCCAAAAGTGCAGGCACAAGGATAAAAACTTCGGTCACTTCTTTGAACACTGCCCAATGCTAAAGATTAAAAAAACAAGAGCAAATGTATAGCAATGAAATATAAACGTGTTAAAGTTAAATGTCCAAGAGGGATAAACTAAAAGTACTTTATGTATAATTGACAATTCTTTGAGAATAAGTATTCTTTAAAAAAATAAGGCTTTTGTTGTTTTATAGATAACCAATAAGAAGAAAAACAAAATCTGAAATTAAATAAATGCATAAATGCGTGTTTAAAAGCAAAATCCTGACATTTTTACAATGAAAAACACTGGGATTGTACTATTAGTTCGCTGAATTCCATGCCAAAACAAATTCTTACATAATAATATAGATTAAGGTGGAACATCAACGTGTTCAAATAAGCCAAAAATAGCTAAATAGATTTGTTTAGACCAAATAACAAACTGGAAATCGGAACAAACTGGAATTGGTTATTTCGAGTTCCTTTGATTGACTTAAATCATTACCTGAACTATATCCAAAACAATTCCAGCACCGACCATTCCAAATCCAGCAATTAGAAATGGAATAAAGACTTGCAACGCTATGCTCCATGCTGCTTCTTCGTGAACATTGGTACTAGTCTTTGATACTTTAATATCTCGTTCTTCACTTCGATCACGGGCACACAGAGGTTGAATCTTGCCGTGGTGATACCCATCTTCTATTTGCAATTCTAGTTCCTCTATGTCAGTACTGTCAAAGTTTGGTGTAGCCCCATTCAGAACTACCTTACGTCCAATGGAAATAATGGATGAATGTTTATAAGGCAACAAATGTTGTTCTTGCGTGTCTCCATTTGGATCCAACTTTTCTTCTTCCTCCTCGTCGTCGTCATCTCGTTCCGTTTTCGGTACCATCGGAGTAGAGATCACTGTGTGGCGGTTTCTTAACTCGGATCTACCGCTCAATTCAAGTGGCAACTTATCAAAACTAGATCGGTTGTCGTCTTGCATTTTAAAAATGAGCACGAACTCAACTTACGCACTACGAAGAGAAAAAAAAATAGAAAATATAAAATTTGACAGACAATGTCGAAACCAGGCTAGTAAGACCGGCTAATTTAGAAAGGGTTAAGCAATTTATGACACAATGAAGACAAGTCTTAAGGTCTAGGTATTTTTAGTTCTCAAAACTCTTTATTTGTCCTCCAATTAGATACATGGGATGGGATGGTGCCATTAAAAATTCACATTTCACCAAAACAAAAAGAAGAGATAGAGAGTATCGTTCATGTTTTTTAATACTTACTCATGATAAAACTTCGAAGTTGATGTAAATCCCTATACCCAAAGAAAAAATTGTATGTTAAGATTTATAACTAGAAAAACCCATCCACCAATTAGCTTTTCAATTTTAAATCTTATTAATAGAGAAAAAATTATATTTATTAAAGTCCCCCGTGTAATTTATGACCTTTTTGTTCTTTCAATTGGCCAATAATCATTCAATTGTACCTGAATAAGCAGATCTTCGCGTCTAGAGTTCAATTAACCTGAAATAATAGATAAAAAATATATATATTAAAGTAAACTTAAAAATAGATGTATAAAAAAAATAATAATCAAACTGTCACACAAGCTAAACAAAGCGCTTTAGTTCTTGACACAAACTTGAATTAGATGAAAAATGTATCAGACAACAAATCCTAGTGACACAGGCAGCGACTAATTCGGTTTATAACCCTTGGGAGCAAAGAGAAAATATCAAAGACAAAGACGAGGCAATTTCTCATATCCAACGTTCATCCCTTTAAAGCCCCACAAAAATTAAATTGCATTAACTAAGAGAAAAGTAAAAGCTAGAATTAAATTTATCAAAAGTAAAATATATCTAAAATGAAAATTTTACAATTTATAATTCCATTACATAACTTTAATTTGATTTTATACGAATGGAAACTTTGACAGCACCGGCTCAAAGAACAGGATATATGAATTAAATTTCACTATGAAAAATTTATTCTCATCTGTTAATGCTAGCTAGTTATGCTGTAAGAGCGGATCTTTTAATTTTCATTTTGCGTGAAAGTGATACAAGTTTTAAATTTAAAATAGGAAAACAGTTCACGGTTAAATTCTGAACTACTGAGCCATGGATTTCGTCTAAGCTGCCCTCAATGTCATAAAAATTCCTTGTGCGCTTGGTTTTAAATTTAACCTTTTAAATAAAATAAAAGATTCAAAACTTTGTTTCGACAAATTTCGATAAATAAATGCGTTGCAAACACCATAAAGAAAAAGAAATATGTGGGATGTGTACCTGACAATATTTTTTTTAACTTTCAAATCTTTTTCACATTTTTTTAAAAAATAAAGTGCGTTTTAAAATGGATAATTTATTTCACATATGCTGAAATTGGAGTCAAACATCTGTGAAGTACTATATTTGGTAGTACGTACAAATCGAAAAATATTCATAAAATACATTTTCAAACACATTGTTGATGAAATTTGGTCATGGCCAGTTATTATTTTTTGTTTAAAAAAAAACTCCACGTGGACACTGTTGCACTGACATCTCTATTGAGATTCGTTTTACGAGGAAAATCATAAACAATAATTTGTTATGCAATTAATAGATTAAAATCTCTTAATCTTATCGTAAATTACCTGCATTGACGTAAAATATAAGCCGACATAAATGACAATATCACAAAATGAGGTTGTAGACGACTAAATCTATCTGGTTTAAATTAGCACATTATTATGTTCACTTGAGACTCAAATAAGTAGGCCGAGACCGCCATCATGTCGAAAAAGGAAAAATAAAAAATAAATTTAAAGCGCTCTTGTAATTTTTAACGTCAGATGACACTGCGTTATGTGAAACTATTTTATACTGCGACTCGAGTGTGACTATTATTACAGTATAATTTATGTATGTATAAATTTGGCTTAACATGTTTATTTAATGATTATTTATTTATCTTTTTTTAAAATCTTTTTCCAGTTCGCTTATGTAACGCCCGCTGTGTTGTTGACCACGCCGCGGAGACCACGCTATGATCATGTCGTTCAGCAAGAAGGAACGCGAGGAAATCGTGGAGAAAACTATGTCAGATGATATGAAGATACCAGCTAAACTGACAACAAAACAGGGCAAATCCAAGGACTTATTAAAGCTGGAAAAGGAAATTGAAAATCGTTAGTACACCTTTTGACTTACATTCTTTAAAAGGATTAATAAACATAATTTTTGTCTTAAGCTGTGATTTCGAGGTTGAACTTTAAAGAAAATGCTAAAGTAACCAAGCAATGCCATAAAATCGTTCGTCTACCCGTAAGCTCTGGTAAGTATAAAAAAGACAAAACAGTATTATGTAAAGATGTAATATTTGTGTTTCCAGTGCTTGACCAAGTTAAAAGTTTCCTACCTCAAATGAAAGAAGCGGAGGAAATTCTAAAGAAAAGGATGGAAGTATCGCCAGATGATGTGAACATAGAAAACGTTGATAATGATGATCGTGTCATAGAAATGGTATTTATCTATTGTATTTTATCTATTGAAAATATTATAGAGGCAAATAATTACTAACTATTTTTTATTTATTTATTAAAGAATTTATCATTATTTGAATATTCAGGAGAATCTGAATCAGCATCTTCGGAATCTGATAGCGAAAGCAGCGACGAAGAGAATGTAGGAAAAAATAAATTGATAGAAGAAACATAAAAATATTTGTCAACTAAGTACGTAGTCACGTTTATTCTTGATTTTTTGGATTTACAATTTGGTTTTTATTTCACTGAGAAATTTGTAAGTTAACATAGCACCAAATTCGAATGAAACATAAGCAACTCAAAGTCATGGTTCTATCAGGAATGTTATTTCAAAAATTAATATTCACATCAACTTCTGCAAAGGAAATATTTTTAGTTTTTCACATCTTATGAGAGTCGAACAAAATATTTTACAACAGATACAATTTCATATTTATTACAGCACAATTTTTACTGAATTCAAATGTTGTAAATCTAAGGCATGAAAGGGATAGAGATCTTCAATACTGATTCGGTTTCATTGGACGAAGTCGTTTTTGTTGCTATGGTTTCCATTTTCCAACAGCAATTTAATTTAGTAAATTAAAACTAAACGTATACTGCAATAATTTGAATCGGAAAAAATAAGTCGATATTTAATAAGTTAAAAAAATGAAAAACAAAAAAACATTAGAATAAATTTAGAATTTGAGATTCCTCTTAATAAGTACCATAATTTTAAGTCCCTTAAACAATAATAAAAGTAAAGTACAATAATATAATATATAAATAATAAATAATTATAAAAGAATTCTTGGCAACTAGACGAAATTTTATAGAAACATGATATGGAAAAGAAGGCTTCTATCACATGGAAAAAGAGTAGTTATTATCATTTAATTATTGTAACTCGTTCTAATTCCATTTAGTTCACCATTTCTTTCTAAGTAAAGGAAAAGATCTACTTAAAGCAAAAAAACCAAAACATCTCTATATAAATACCTAAAAATAAACATATTTCATTTACTAACAAATTGGAACCTAAAACAAAAGATGCGACAATAGTCAACAACTTCAGTCGTAAATATCAAAATGTAAAGAAATTAATTTTGATCACCGGTGTTCTTAAGTACGTTCGTACAATCTGAATTAAACTGGTAATGAATTTCATCAATTCAATACAACTTCAACTTAATTAGGCATTCTAACGACTAAAAATAAAACCTCTCACAAAATAGTTAATCGCTGATCTTCACATTAGCTGTTTGGTCATTAACGGCATGTAAAAAAAGAAAAGCCAATGTCAAGAGGCCAATCCCTAAAAAATCGCCTAGTGCTGTTAAATAAGGAATAGAATTATTGTCGGGGTCCAACCGGTGATGCCAAAACCAATAAACAATCACGGATGCTGTAATCATTAAGAGAGCAACTTGAATAATCGCTGCTAGGATGTATATGACGATGAAAGCAGGAGACAAATCAAGGTCTTTGATGTAGCGAATGGTAAAAACAAAAACTAAATGACCCGGTATTGCCATTCCCATCAGTACGCGAACACTTCTCCCATTGGAATCTATAAAAAAATTATTACCGTTATGTTAAGGCAATTAGGTGATTTTATTATACCTTTTCCAAAAAAAACTGAGCATGGGTTAATGCAAGTGGAAGGGTGGGATGGAGGAAGTGTTCCAATCTCGCATTCCTTATGCAGTGATGTAGAAATTTTGCTCGCGTGGATTGCAACTAAATTACCTCCAACACCTATTTGTATAAAATAAAATAGTAATTACATGTTTATTGTTTTTCTAATCCATTATTACCATTTACAACAGGTTGAAAAACAGCGATGACATTAAACATATCCATTGATAACTCCATAATGGATCCACCAATGCTATAAATAATTTAAAAAATTATTTTAAAATAAATTACTTGTACATCTGTTATGACTTATGAGTGTTAAATACAGACCTACTAATGACCATGGCACAAATAATCGGTGTCCAGCCCTTTCTTAGTGCCTCTTGAGTGAATGAGTTTCGATGTGACAGAACTACCCATAGTGGAATGAACAAAAGAAAAATTATGATGATTAGAGGGCCCAGCCAATGAATATAATCTGAAATATTGAATAATAATGCAAATTAAAACTCCAGTAAAAATCCAAACCATGTTGTACAAATTACCCAATGTTTGAAAAAACATGGAAGCCACTCCTGCTAAAATAGCGATTGTGGTTAAATCACCGAGACTAGCTGCAATTGGTGTAGCGACATTGTCGGGATCGATATTACACTTCCGAGAAAGAAGCACAACCACAGACATAATTGCGCCTAACACAAGACTGGCAATGGACGAAGTAAGAATACTGCTGGTGCAAAGTAAAATGGCATGGGAGAAATCAAAACGATTTTGCTGAAACCATCCGAGAACTACAGCAAAGATTGAAGCTAGAAAGCCTACTACGGTTGCTTGACACTGTCCGAAAAAGAAAAAAAATTTGTCTATAAATACAACTACTTACAATTTTTTCAGAAAAACTTACTTGCGTTAGTACTAAGTTGCCTCCAATTAGGCTTAATTGATTAGCTGTAGAATCCATATTACCCAAATTGGCCTAAAATAGATAATCAAACATCAGTAAATGCAAGCAAACTCGTAAGAAATTCTTTTCTTACCTGTGTAGACAACCGGGAGGCCAGGGTCATTTCCAAATTTCCTTTCAATCCGAGAAGCGGAGGAACTAAAATTATCACTTCTTTCACTTCGTGAAACACATCCCAGTCCTAAGAATGATTCGAGTTTTAGCGCCATTAATTCCACATCTGCAAAATTTGTAGCTTTCTAATTCTAACATTCTTCACATTCAGCTAAGCACAACCCTACGCACAAACAAAAACAACCAATACTCAAAATAGCACCTTACCTTCACTTTATCGAGAACAATACCGGCCCCAACCATGCCGAAACCAGCGATCATGAAGGGGAAAAACACTTGAATTGCCATTTTTAGTGAACTTTCGTCCTCGGTACTCCCTACAGCTTGGGCACTGCAAAGATCATCCGCATCGTCTTCTATTTTGACGTGTGTTCCGTCCACTTCTTCACGAGGAATAAGCGAATTAGTTGACACGGAATTTTCTAAGAAGGAATGCGCTACCTGAAAATGTACATAAAAAAATTACATTTTTTTATTTATGATTTTATTCAATATAAGAAATAAACAACATAATTGAGAATCAATAAACGTTTCCTCCAGCTATAGTTTGTCCTATAAACCGTAAAAAAAAATAAAAGTAAAAATAATAATAATAATAAAAAAATAAATTGTACAAAATAAATTACTTGAGAGAATTTTCTGAATACATTGCTAAGCAATATTAAATGTTTTACTCGATTATTACCTCCGGATCCAAAAAGGGAACCATAGGAACCAAACTCGCTGCTGATTGGCTTGTTGTCAACATTTTGCTGTCGTTTGGGAGACACAATTTCATCGTCTCAGATTCAACACTCGAATTTACCAACGGTATTAAGGCAGGAACACTCCCAACTCGAAATGGCTAAAAAAAAAAAAAAAACATTCGTGAAAAATGTATCAAAATATATTTGGAAATTCTAAAATGGGAAACAAAATTGTTTTACATCAATTCCATTCGAAACTTTGTTTAACCCATAAATTCAAGACAGTTTCACACACGTATGGCGTTGTCAGTGGCAACCATCTTTCCTTTTCTGCTCTCTTCGTACTCAAATCAATAAACCGTCTTTACTTTATTTCTATACATTTGCGCCGATCCTGACATTACTTCAGTTGCCATTAAGTCAAATAATCTTGTAAATAATATATAAGCACAGAAAAACTTTGCTTTTGGCTTGGAATAAGTGCAACGAATCCAGTACAAAAACATAATTAGATGGCAAAAATCCAAAAAAGTGGTTGTATTTTTAAAACATTGCTTAATTGATGTAATAATCAGATGTTTATTTTCAATGAAGATCATATTTTATGAGAAAAAAACTGAAATCTTATACTTTTTATATTAATATTAATTAGCTTAAGATTTTCAGCTGATAATCAACTCTTTTTTTTAATATAAAAAAACAACTTTAATAAGTTATAATGTAACCAATTAAAATCTCGCACACGTGTAAAACTCATAGTAGATATATCACTGAGTATCAAAAACGAAGTTCACTATCTTTCAATGGAAAAATTTCAATTATCAATTCAAAGTCTAAGTCAATATTTGACTTTTTTTTTCTTTTTTTTTTAAATAGGTGGAGATCTTTATGGGAGATTTAATGTCATGTTGTATCAATTTGTTCCACGTTGTATATTTGTTTTATGAATTTATTGAAGGTATTTACAATTACACAATCCAAACCAAGACTTTTACAAAATATTTTCCACTCCTTGTTTTCTGATTTTAACGACTTTTTCCGGTTAAATAGATTTTCTAAATTCTTTAAATTCCCATAACAGTTTTCGGCACCATTAACCATGTGCTCAGTAATGCCCGATTTACGTAATTCATCGATTAAATGTTTTAATTTGTTGAAAATACACGAATAAAAACCGAATTTAAAATCACTTGTTGACCTTTTACTTTCATGTAACCCTTAACATCTTGTTACATTAAACATCTGGCTGTATACATTGCACAATAAATCACTTGTGAACGTTGAAAAAATAATATTTCAAGAATACTTACAGCTAGAATCATTTGCACCCTCTCCTTCATCTTGGGAATGCCGATGATGGAGGAGAGAGCCATTTCGATAAAGTAGCCGATTAAATGTGTTTGAAACTGTAGATACGAAACTAAAAGCCAAATCCATTGACTAAATATCAACACGGATAATACTGATCAATTCAGCCCAGACATGTACGAGAGAAAATTCGTCGCAAAACCCGAGCCGAGGACGGCAACAACAAGCCCTACATGGCCGCACAAGCACTCCAAATCTGCGTCAGTGCATTTGGGACTTGTGCCAAAATGGTTGCTATGACGATATTACCCTCGTTGCTATAGTTTCAATGCCCCGATCCAATTGGCTACACGGTTTTAGACACATTATACAAACAAGTGAAAACACAATTAACAAAACATTCTTCCAGAAATAATCGAAAAATAAAAAATAGAATTCAGTTGAATATAAAATAAATAAAATGTGTGTACAAAAAACCCAAGAGAAAAGCAGCCCGACTTACTCTCGTGTGGCATGTGTGCATCCTAAATGCAGACTATCATCAGACACCAGTTAGATCAACCCTTTTATATTAAAAAAAAAACTAGAGCTAGTTCTAAGAATTCAGCATCAAGTTTCTATCAAAAGCACAACCGATTCTTTCAGACCAACCTATCCTAATTCATTGGAAAATAAAATTTACATTTTTTTGTACAAACACATGTTCAAAATGACAAAGTGACAAAATGTAAATTCTTCTTACCAATCACATCCACTGCTTGTGTAATGAGTTTTCCAGGGTACTTTATTTAATAAATAAAACCCAGATTATCTTGAGATTTGTATATGAAAATATTTAAAATAAGATTCTGAAAATAAAAATTATATTAGTAACAAATAGTAGAATTCATTGATTTATTTCACAATTTAAATTTAAATAAATTTCAAATTATTTGACGTTTATACGAATAATTTTAGATTTGACCGCCTCTCCTTGCACGTGCAACACGTGCCTGACAAAATCTATTCCGCGCTAGTGAAACGAGGTCTGTTCGCATAATTCATCATCTATCTTAGTCTGACATTTTCTTATGGGAATAGTGAGTCACCAAACTAAACTTTAAAGCAATGACTCACTGGA
This sequence comes from Strigamia maritima, assembly GCA_000239455.1. Lineage (NCBI taxonomy): Eukaryota > Metazoa > Arthropoda > Chilopoda > Geophilomorpha > Linotaeniidae > Strigamia > Strigamia maritima. The sequence continues at coordinate 348,296 of JH431612.1, read as the reverse complement.
ATACATGGCGAAGATAATTATAAAAAAATTTAAAAAATTTCAACATATGGTTTCTTTTAACGATGTCAAAAGTACTTCTGACGATGTAAAAACACCTGAATTGCAGATTTCAAGTGTGACAGGTGCGAGGTGCTTTAATTTTCAGACATAAACATCAATTAGTATAAATATAAACCGATATTGAGTCATTTGAAAAATTAAAATATATATAACCAATTATTCTGGAGATAAAAAACGAACAATTCCATTTGATTAAACGGTATTTTAGAATTATTATTTCATTTGCTTCATATTATGAATTACAATGTAAAAACCAGACATGACGTAAAATGCGAATAGCCTCTGACCGCCACATTGCCATTCGAACCGCATAAAAGGATCGATGCCAATCCAAAAGTACACTCAAATTTCTAAGATTAAAACCTAATGGTTGAGAAATATTGCTTACCACTCCTAAAACTTGATAATTTAGTCCGGCAGCCTCAACGATGTCGTCCAATGGCGAACTACGAGTTTGAATTTTGGAATTGGTTGCAATGAAATTCGCCTTTCGTTGTCAATTTCAATTTCAATTTGAATATATTTAGCAATAATATTCCCGATTATACTCCACTCGCATCCGTTACTCATCGTTGCTTGACCTCTTCTTGAAATGTGAATGGCAAGCAAAACGAAAGAGAGAAATTTTCTCCGCTCTGACAAGAATGGAGGCAGAAAGCACAAGGAGATCAAAGCCGGCAAACCGGAAAACGTTCAAGTATCGATATATCACCGCTGTTTTGTAGTCGATATTTTACGCTTTGAAAAGTCGTTTATCCTAAGTCGACACCTAGTTATTTAATAACATTTTTAATTCATTTATTATTTTTAATTTTCTTTTCTCGTAGAACTATTAACTAATCATAATGCAGCTATGAAGAAAATACGCAGTTATAGAAATTGTCAATCGATTAATCGAGTAAATATCTTTAAATAGCACACACCTGCCGATTTCCCTTTTATAGTTGCGCCGGCCCCAGCAGTTGTATTTTTACTGAGAAATTAATATCGGCCCGCACGAATGTAATCGATTCTCTAAACATTCACGAATTCTTTCTCTTGCACGTAATGATGCAACAAATTGAAATTGCACACGATAACGGAAGATTTTCTTTCAACTTTGCTGTCGTCACAAATGACGTAATTTACTCCAAATTTCATTCTTAAATTACCCTTTAATGTCTATCCACATCCTCTAGAAAGACAGATGGAATGCGCCATGCCCATGGTGACATTTAAAGCCAATAAACGTCACGTGTTGCATAATGTTCAACCTACAGTTGACACCGGAATTTGATTACAAAAACAAACACAAATAAATCCGTTATTTTTTTTTTTTATAAATTCTCTTCATATTACATAATATCACAATTTCTTTGTATCGCATTGCGGTGATTGGGGTTAATGAACTTGATTGTTTATAAGCCATAGAACAATATTAAACTGTTGGTATGATATTCTTGAAATTAAAACCGATACTTAGCAATATCCAGATAAACAAAAATTAAGTGTTTGGATGCTACGATATTGGAATGAACGATTAACCTCATCACGATTCGAAGTTCGATACTTAATGGACCCGTGATAGGAAATATTAATCTCAATGAACCTTGGAATAAAATAAATTCGTGTCAAAAAAGAATTGTGAAATGAGAAATATCACGTAATACCTTGTTCCTTGTCAGAAATCACATCAAAAAGATAATTAAAAATTCCATCTTCTAATTGAATATCAACATAAAAATCGTTTTGAAAGCTCTGCTTGACAATGGCCTTCATGTGAACAATTGTAAGAGGTTCATTCAAAACCGGAAAAGAAGGACGACTTGTGAATTGACGAGTGATTGAATTGGTGTTATTAAGCATGCATGCAATGTTACTCGAAATACATTGCTTGTGACAGGTAACGCTAAAATCATGGTCATCATCTGAACTGAAAATTACAGAACATTTCAAAGTGAAAACTGAATTATTTAAGTTTATAACTTTAATAATTATCTAAAAAAAAAATTCTCTTAACATATACAGTTATTATAATAAAGTACCAATAGCATACAGATTTTGTTTGTTGTAGTTGAAAAAAATAAAACAAAAACAAAAAAACTAACAATAATATTTTGCATTTTTTAAAAAAATTATGACCAACTGCAAACTAAAACGAAGAATGTTTAAATAACATAAAATAAATGATTTAGAAGTCATACTGAGAGACAAAAATAAAAATTTTAGCAACAGCGTGACCCCCGTATACACCATTAGAGTAAATTTTCATTATCAGATCCAACTCTACGTCCTGGGGTCCCTGAATACTTTTCACCAAAGACACCACTGCCTGATTGAAGTTTGTCCTTCGAAGATCAAAGTGAGTTCTCGTAGCTGCAGCTATTCCTGCAGGGGCTCGCGCAGATGATAATTCCAAAGAAAACTGCACCATAGAATGCGTCCATAGTGGACCCCTCATCGTAAATAGATCGATATTGCCAGATTGGGGGATTCGCAGGTTTGATACAAATGTGACGTAATTGTAGGAAAACGAAAGGGGTGTCCGAAGACAATCCGAGCTTTGTTGACAGACCAAGGATTCCCTCTTGCAACGGCTATGAAATTAGGAAAGTGTAAACAAGGAATTACAAAAATCTGCATTAATGACGTCCACGGCAGCATGCAGTTGTTTAACATGCACTAACTAGGTGATTTACTAGAACCAGAACTTAATTTAACTAGGAGTGAATAAATATCTACACAAAATAAAACTGAGTCTCTCAATGATAAAAACGGAGGACCGCAGAGTAAATAGGTACTCATTGGAGTGACTTAATTTTGTGTGGGTGTTTATTTATTCACTCCTAAAAGCAGCACGCAAAATAATTTATTTTTTTTTTTACGTTTTGTGTTCGGTGTCCCGTATATAGTTAGCAGGACAAACGATTTCATTGCATCGATAACCGCCTCGGGTGTTCAAACAAACTTCATTTTCCTGTCTGCATATATTAGGCTGAGAACATTCATTTATATCTAAATGAAATTATTTTTATAAAAAAAACTATTGAAATGTTCAATTCAAATTTCAAACCAACCGTGACATGTTCTTTTATCAGCTCCCAATTTGTAGCCATCGGGGCAATTACATGTGTAAGACCCGGGTTCATTTACACAAATGCCTATGCAAAGATGACCACGTCCACGCCACAGACTGCATTCATCAATATCTGCTCAGCAAAGTAATTTACTCAATTATATATATTTATAAAAATAGTAATTTGACCTTGGCAAGTTCTTGAATCTTCTGCTAACGTGTAACCTTGGTTACAAGCACATTGATAAGAGCCCCAAGTGTTGATGCACTTTTGATGGCACACGAAAGAAGCCTCGCATTCGTCAACATCTACAAATTTCAATTCTCAGAATTATTTTTCACTTTAAAAAAAAATTAAAATAAGAAACTATTTTGTATTTCTCATGAAAAAATGGTGTATCAAATAGATTCTGAACACATCTAATTATTTACAAACCTATGCAGGTTTTTCCATCACCGGATTGGGTAAAACCAGAATTGCATCTACATATGTACGATCCGGGTGTATTTTCGCAAATACCATTATCTGTACATATACGCCCATATCTTGCGCATTCGTCTACATCTAATCACGACAAAAATGTAAAGCCACACATTTAAACGAATTATTAATTGAATATAAACCTTCACATTCTCTTCTACTGTTCATTAAATAACCAATTGGACATTGACAAGCGTAATTTCCTTGTCTATTCACGCACGTCTGCCCAGCTCGGCATTTATGCGTACCTCGAGTACATTCATCAACATCTAAGAAGAAGAAACAGCCATATTTCATGCACGAGATTAAAGCAATTCATCGCAAGCTTCTCACCAACGCATCTGGTTCCAACGACTTCGAAACCGTCTCCACAAAAATTTCTTTTCTCGCATTTATATGAACCGATAGAATTGACACATGCGTAACTAAAAGGGCAAATATTAGATTGCGTGCATTCATTTATGTCTAGAATAAAAGCATAGCAAAATGTTTAGAATAATGGAATAAAAAATGAGTTTGGCAAGATGCAACTAACCAACGCAACTGCCAGTAGCATCAATCTCAAATCCAGTAGTGCAAACTATAGGAAGGCAAAGACCATTCGATTCTAAGCGGAAACCAGCGGGGCAGACTTTAAGAACACAGCGAAAGGAACCCAAGTTATTATGGCAACTGTGAAGTGAGCCACAGTTGTCCAATCCCAACTCACATTCGTCATCATCTTTAAAAAGTTAGAAGACATGCAATAGATAAATTATTTTAATATCTATTTAAGTCATTTTGATGATGATTTTTTTCTCTCTTATTTTTTCTTACCTTCGCAATTGCCCGTTTGAGCATTAAGTGTGTAACCCGTACCACAGCCTGTGGTTCGGACGCAGGTGTATGAACCTATAGTGTTGTCACACCTTTGAGATGGGGTGCAAGTTTGTTCCCCTGTTTGGCATTCGTTTACATCTAAAAAATATTTTTTAAATGATTTTAATGTATCCTGATGTCAAGCTTACTGATAAATCACAATTGAACTGATAATAGGACGACGAGACAAATAAAACATCTTACCAACACACAAATTATTTGACTTGTCTAGCTTAAAACCAGACTGACAATTATGTTTATTGTTATTGTTATTGTTTCGACCGTTTCGACCATTTCGACCATTTCGACCATTTCGACCATTTCGATCGTTTCGTTTGATTTTGTCTTTACACACGAAACTTCCTTCTATATTTACACAATTTTGGGTGTGTGGATTGCAGTTATGCAACCGTTGGACACATTCATCAACATCTAGAATTTGAATAGCAATAATTTTCGCAATTCGATTATATTTTTGTTTCTTTTATGTACCGACACAACTGTCGCTTCTTGGGTTATAATGGTATCCGTCAGTACACGGTGGGCTTAATTTTCGGCCACCCGAAACACAAATGTAATCACCATCCCGATTAGAACATTGTTCGGTTGATTCATCACAAGAATGCACATTTTCTTCACATTCGTCCACGTCTTAACGGGGGAAAACGTAAAACAAACAAAACAAAGACATGACAAACGTTTGCAATTAAACCAACAACAAAAAAACATTAGTAAATATCAAAACCGCTAACCGATACAAGACTCGCTAGATGGATCAAAGCGATATCCTTGGGAGCACTCTTGAATATCACCAGAAACGCATTCAAAAGCTCCTTGTGTATTGACACAAATTTGGCTGGGTAAATAACAATTATGCCTAGATTCAGCACATTCATCAATATCTGCATTTTAAAATATTACATAATAAATAATAAAAAATATGCTACATATCGATCGTACCAACGCAATTTCCTGCGCTTGAATCAAACTGATAACCGGCTTCGCAGTCTAATTTATGACTCACACATCTATAACTGCCAACCGAATTGATACAAGTCTCTCTATCTCGATTACACGCATCAATTCCTTCAGCGCATTCATCAATATCTATAAAAATCAAATTACATTTGCAGATTAAGATTAAGAATATGGTTCAACAACCTTACCTTTGCATTGTCTTGGGTCATTGGGGTCATTAATGAATCCTGGCTGACATATAGCATGGCAAACAAAGTTGCCCGGTATATTTACACAAGTATGGGAAGGAGGGCAATTATTGAGTGATTCTAAACACTCGTCAATGTCTGAAATTAAAATTTCTTTAAAAAAAACAACTTTTAATTATAAATGCATATTTAATTACATTACCTTTACAACTTTTAGATAGCAAATCGAATTTGTAGCCTAAAGGACAATCTCGGATAATTATTGTTTGGCAATAAAATCCTCCGATTCTATTGATACATTCTTGATTTATTGTGCAATTGTGATTGCTTTCTTCACATTCGTTAATATCTTTTTGAAAAATAAGCAATTCAGATAAAATAAATAAATAAATAAATACCTAAATAAAGTTTAACATATTAGCAATATTAACATATTACCGACACAAGTTCTGGCTATTAGATTCGGTCTGTAACCAGATGGACAAACGAGAGCTCGACAAACGAATCCGCCAACTTTATTAATGCACACTTCTTTCTCTGGGTCACATGTGTGAGTTCCCTCTCTACATTCATTTATATCTGCAAGATACAAAGCGTAATTAGTATAAATAAACTTGAATACTGTAATGATATATGTTACCTTGGCATTGTCGCGTTTCTGAATCCAATCGATGTCCCGCTCCGCACGAGTCTATTCCAGGCGATTTGCAAATAATCCGCCCATTGTATTTTCACATTCATCAGCCGTTGTACAGTTATGGGTTCCAACAAAACATTCATTAACGTCTAACACATGAAAAAATTACCGTAATCGAATATTAATGGTTTTTTTCTCATTTTTTATTTTACCTTCACAACTTCTCAACTCAATATTTGGTCTAAACCCAGCGGGACACTCAATCGTTGACACCTAAAACTTCCTTCAGTGTTAATACACAAATGTGTTTTCACATCGCAAGTATGTAAATTTTCAATGCATTCGTTCACATCTGAAGCAAAAATTTAAAAAAAAATTTTTTAAATTTCCGAACTGGAACAAATAAACCACTTTCTTCAATAGGTACCTGCACATTGATTTTGACGCGTATCGAAGCGGTAGCCACTAGCGCATAACTTTTGCTGGCCATTTGCTTTTGCATCGCACCTGTAGCTCCCAATTTCATTTATGCAATCGTCGATTACTTTGTCACAGTCGTCAAGATTTTCGAGACATTCATTCACATCTTCGATGATGAAAAACAAAGAGAGAAAATAAAAATACAGTCAGCAAATGAATGAATAAATGCTGTATTTTAACTGCTGTATGAAACTGAATAAATGCTGTATTTTAACGTGTAAAAATTAGGCCTAATTAACATTACCTTCACAAACTCCATGTAAACCACTTTTATACCCAGCAGGACACTGCTGTTCCGAACCACACACATATGCTCCTTCTGTGTTAATACAATGTTTACAAGGAGGAATAGGCTCATCGCATTCGTTAATATCTAAAATATTAAAGAAATTTATAAAAACAAACTATCGTACTGGTATCATAACGTAATTAAAATTAAAATGTTAAATAAACCAATTTTTTTTTAGTAGAAGCAGTAACGATACATGACAATTCATTTCATGCTCTCGCAGTGTAATCTTTTTTAAATAATGCATTAAAAGTTCATTAATATTTATTTTTTTATTCAAGCAAACTCTAAGTAGTGCGCTTATTTTATTTGTTAATTACATTGAAAGTACGTGCACATTATATTCATACAAGTGGCACAACACATGCTTCTAAAGTGTTGCAAAATTCACATAATACCAAACAAGATCTCAGGCTGGTGTTATATTGATATCCCTTTTCACATCGCAAATCGCATTCGTAGCCCCCTATCGTGTTGCGACATTGTTCTTTCACATTGTCACAATTATGTAGTTTTCGGTACATTCATTAACATCTTGCAAAAAAAAAAATAAAATAAAAAATTGTCATAAAAAATTACTATAGTAACTTATAAAGATCAAAATTTTATGCTAAATTAGCCGAATTGAACTACTTCGCATACAAAAATATTCTAAAAAAAACCATGCAAAGAGGTTTTAACGTTTTCGAAATGTCACAACTTGATGATGAATGCTATACAGTGAAGCCTACTTTTCTTTTGATCACATGCGGGCATTAAAAACTCAAAAAAAAAATTTATTTCGATGTTTTTGGGGAAAAAAAACACCTGTCCCGTCAATTATGGTTCAAATTTAAATTTTTTCTCTCTTCGATTTATTGATTTTCTCTGAAAAAATCAGCTACACTAATTGACTAAACTCTGTTTACAAACTCTGTTTCCTGTTTTTAGTCATTTAAATTATAATTAATGATTCTATACTCTATTTATTATTTCGTGTGCGAAACTCCTATTGGTTAATGAACTATATTGAATTGTGGTATGTTATTTTAATTCTCTAGTCAATCCGACTCGAAAAATCATTGTTTCGTAGCCAAAAAATGTGCGCAACAATGCAAAAACCCAAATGTAAATAATTATTTTAAAATATTTTACAAGCATTTTCATTCGTTAACAATGGCACGCACATTTTTGGACTACAAAACAATGATTTTTCGACTCGGCTCAACTAGAGGATTAAAATAAGATACCACAATATATACTTTCAGTACAATATAGGTTATTAACCAATGGGAGTTTTGCGTACAAAATGATAAATAGAGTATAGTATTGTTATTTAATTGTCAATTGTTAACACTTAATACCTACTCCTGCACATTTGATTTGATTTTCGTGTTTAAATTAGTGCAGTTGTCGTAGTTACCAATAGAAGTTTGTTGCTTCATTTATAAACAGTTTAAAAGGCCTTCATTACTTAAAAAATAAAATGAAAGAAATTAAATTTACCTTCACACGACAAGAGCAGAGAATTATATTTATAACCAGCCGGACATTGACTTCTAGTCTTAGGTTGACATTCATAACCACCATTTGTATTAACACAATATTCACGTTCTCTGTTGCAATAATCTAATCCGTCCGCACATTCGTTAATATCTAGATATTTTCATAAAATAAAAAATTAAAACATAACACATTACAAGAAAAAAATCCTAATTGCCTATAAACAAATAAAAAAATACAATGAACAAATAGACAAAATACGTGAACAAAACTGACCAAAACAAGACTCCGAGAAAGAGTTAAACTTAAAACCAGGTGCACACTGAGGAGATGGTTGTTCAATACACAAATAGGATCCTTGAGTATTTTGACAATTATGTGTACGACGATCACAAGAGTCAATATTTAATTTACATTCATTGACATCTGTAACACCAGAACAAAACATAACGAAACATAACAAGAAAATAATACGCTAATAGAATAATTATCCACTTCTCGATAATAACATACCGTCACACGTTCTTGTTGCAGGATTATAGTCGTATCCAATGGGACATGCGCCACCGCTAGTCCCACTAGAGGACCCAAGTGGGCGCGGCACATGGGCAGGACTAAATGTTGCCCCACCTGATTCTAAAGCACGAGTGCGAGGATAATCTCGCGATCCATCCTGACTCAGACAAAAGTAACTGCCTTCCGTGTTGACACACTGTTGTAAATCGTGGTCGCATAGATGGAAACCGGAAACACATTCATCGATGTCTGGGCAGGAAATTTAAAAAAATAAATACAGATCATATTGATTTTAAATCTAGAAAATCTAGATAAATTTCTTTACCAACACATGACTTTCCATCTTTTTCTAATTGGTATCCTGATTGGCAACTGCATTCGATCGCATGTCCAGTGTCTTTGCAGAGATGTTCGCAAGGATTATTTGCTCCACAACGTCCATCCTGAACTAAAAAATACAATTTATGGTTTAGTAATTCATTTTTTTTATTATATTTTTGTTGGGGTTTCTAATTACCTTCGTTATTCTCGTTGACATCTGGTAAACTGATGCCCCCGCTACTTAATTTGCTGATTTGACAACAGTCAGCAAAACCCTCATCCCATGGATACTCAAAACCGAAAGTGGAGAATGAACACGATTCGCCACGGGATCCAGTCATCAAACCAATCTTACAACTGTCACAGCAATCCTAAATCACAAAAAAAATGGATGAATTTAACCTCTACAGTTTAATACATTTAAATTGGCAATTAACATTCAATTTTAAACTGTCAAAATTGTCTAATTAACAACTTGTTCAATTTATGCACACAAAAAGAGTTTGAGATATCGAAAATAGTAACATTCCTTACTTACTTTACGGTATTCACCACCAGGTAACACTGATCTGAGGCATTCGTGGCCATCCATAGCGTCTACTTTGCCCAATTCACACATTGCGATTCTCGACGATCTCAAACAACATATGCTGGCAGTAACCAGGCAAGGCGTTTGCAAATCGACCGGAATTCCACTGACGGGTGGCGAGACTGCAACTTCGCATGGACGTTTCTCATCTACCCATGACATGCCGAGTGAACAACATTGAGTAAACATGGATTCGAGACTGTTGACGCCTGAAGATCGGATATTCTTATGCCGCACTTGCTTTAATAATTGCTCTGATCTGGGTGATGCTAAAATTAGAAGATATCTTTTAACTTTTATTTTTTAGGACAAACATTCATTTTACACGATAATTCCGTATTATGCAATATGGTAGGTTTCATAATTTAAACATTACGTAAATATTTGCATAAATTGAGATTATATCTCAATTTTAAATAGATCATTACACAATAATGCTTTAAATTCTTCCATAAATTATGTCTTGACAATAATTTCTTCTGTTTTTCAATTATGTCAATAATATGACTTAATTTTATTTCAACAAAAGAACTTTATGAAGTGGCATCTGGGTGCATGCTTTTCATCTTTACGTCACCCTAACATTAACGATCATGTTTCAATGGGCCCAAATGACACTAAATAAGTGTTGAAGTCATAAATCAATCACATTAAATAGAAACAATGGTTGCTTTAATTATTTCAGTAATGACATATCTGTAGAGAATTTAATACATAAAAAGAATGTTGTTTTAGGAGGAAAAAAATCAAATTCTTCAACGAGATCGAGTGTCCATTCAAATACTTTGGAATTTAAGTAATCTGTTGATTAATTATAACATTTTTTCCGGCGTTAAAAAACAATCTGGAAAGTTCAAAAAAGCGAATTTCTTTACTCCGGTTTTCGTAAATAAAACCAAACAGAAAAAAAATTGTTTGGTAAAATTGTTGCTAATTGACGTTTTTTTAATTTTCAAACTCCAATAATAGCAATAAGAGAATGTGGGATCGCAAAAAGGTCAGGGAATTTTCAGCCAGTGGTACATAATTAGACCAACCGGAAAAAGTAATTGGATAAACCCCTAACTAGATTACCGTAATTGTGTGAACTAGCAATTGTGTGAATAAATCAACACAATTAATTTATAAAATTATAATAAAAATAAAAATAGTGACATTCAAACTTATCACGATTTAATTAATGGAAATTTTTTGAGGAAAATAACTTATATTGTCTGTCTTGCAAGATCTGAATTTTGGAATGCGACCAATGATATAAATTGGAAAAATTATCAAAAACTTCGCTATGATAATTGATGCATGGATTCTTTTCTGTTAGTACTGATTTTAACATTAGGAAATTGGATATCAATAATTTTTTTTAAATTTGTATTACAAAGATCAAAGTATTTTAACTGATAACCAGTGATAAAAATATAAATAAATATTTTTTAGTAAAAAATTCATTCATTAATCTAAATCTTATAACCTCCACTATGTAATGACCTCTCGAACAATCTTATCTTGTACCGAGTACACGGTAGATATGTAAACAACATGTCACACTAATGTTTTCATTTTAAACGATAATAACAAAAAAATTAATTTAAAATTTCTTCATATCAGATTTACTCGAAGTTACCAAATTTTTTCAAAGTTCAAGGCTGAAAGTTTTACTTATTTCCACGTTTCACCAATAAATGTCTTCCTCTTTACTTTTAAAACTACACTGGGAATTTGTTATGCAATGATATACAGGCGAAATATTGTGCGAAACAGCTTACCATGACAACTGTTGACTATAATCATTCCAAGAAGGAAGAAATGTTTGAAGTTATTGGAACAATGCATTGCTGATTGTGTGTTCACTAAATTCACTAAATGTTGGGTTGGCTGATGCTAAATTAATGCTTGTAGAGTGCTTGTTGCCCTAAACACATCACTTGATGAAGCTCTTGGTAAATTACGTCTCGTCTGCCAAGTTCGCATCCTATGAAAAAGATGAGCTTTTGAACCTCTGACGTCACTTGGGCAACTTATTCGAGATAACTTTACTCCATGTTGAGTTAATATGGTTTGCGGTGTTGTTTATTGGTGAAGTGAAATTGTGAAAGAGCCCTTTCATTATTTGAAAAAAAAAAAAACTGTAGCACATGCCATGCAAATAGCGACTGATAAATGAAAGTGATAACTCAGAACTGGTGGGGTAAATTTAAATGATATTGTCGTCTGCTCATAAGCACACATCGGCCAATCGCAGTAGCCTACACAGCTCTTCCAATAAGATAGCAGTGCAGTGTGAACAAGTAACTGATTTTCCTACTTTGACCAAACGAACTCGTCATGATTCATCAACATTCAAACCAACAATAAAATATTGCTTTTTATTACTTGCATAAGTTTAGACACTTTTTTTTACATTGTATATTATATTTGTAATATATTTTTTCTGAATTAATAAACCAAATTTAATTACGTACATTATTTCGTCGTTATTTTATTAATGAGAATCTGTCTTATTGACAAACACTAAACCAAATGAATCGATCAACCAAGCAGAAAGAACTGTCCTTTGTCAAAACAAATTATTATTTACAACTTGTACAAGCTTCAACAGTACATCAAATATATAAAACTATAATTTAAAAAAATAATCAAGTCATGAGCGTAATAACTTCTAATTTGAAGAAAGAATAACCAAATTGACGTGTATCACGATTTTGCTCGTTGAAAAAACAACTATAACAACAAATATTTTATATTAATTAACAATGACTAAGTTTACATGGTCACACTTTTTAGAAATTGACATCATCATTTATCAAGTGAAAAAGTAAAAAATGTAATATTCACTCTAGTTTCCACTTGATAAATGATGACCTCATTTTCCGGAAAAGCGCATTCATGTAAACTTAGCAAATCATCATAAAAACAGGAAAATAAAGATTTTCTTACTTTTAAATAATTTTTAAACATCTTTGAATCCGATTTCAAAGCTTGACAATATTCTTGGATTAATTGGGGAGAAACGTCCAAAGTTGGCAAATACTCATTTTGCAAAAACCGAACAAAATCATCGCCCTGAAATAAAACGTAATATTTTTTTTACATATTCACCACTAATTAAAATTTAGTATATTTAGTATATACTCTTTTATCTAAAATTGTTCGTAGACAAAGTGCGCTTTCAAATAGAGCCTAAAACATTAAAAATAGATATAGTAGATATTATATTAATATTATATACATGTTTCATAACATATCCAACTCACTTGAGTGGTTTGCGCATCTGACAAATCAAATGATTCTTTCATTGGGGCCATAAAACAAGCTGGGACAATATTTTGATACATGAATTCTTCAAAACCAATTAATCCCTCATTTCCACCTAAAAATAAATGAAAATATCATTAGATAAAGTCAAAAACAAAAAAAAAACCTCCAAGAAAAAATAATCACTTACCCCACAATTCAACTAACTTCCTCAAAATGTTGAAGCAAGTTTTTTGAGCCTGTTTGAAAATTCGAGTAAATAAAATGTGAAAAGGTAAACAAAGTAAAAAAACTTACAACTGGATCGGGAAAAGTCACCACTCCTTGAATAATTGTGAGTAAAATTTCCCGCACATTACCTACGTCTGAATTTTTAAAAAATATTACACATTAGTATTTATTGTGAGCAAAATTCAGTAGTTCATTGTACCTTGTGATGCAATTACATCGTCAACTCCATTAGTCAATATGGCAGAGATAAAAAGAAAGTAACTGCGTTGCAACGTTTGCTTGTCACGGACTGCATGCTGGTCACTTTCGTCAATAGGCTGAGTAAGTGCATTGAAAATCACCCTAACCAGTGGCATAAAAATCCTCTGTAGAAACGGCACGATTTCTTTCTGAAATACCCAAGAAAGCTACATCGACTGAGTCATATATCCGTCTTAAACCAACGCAAACATAAATTGACCATTTAGTTTGGTGAATAAATAACGTTTTTTCAATTTATCATCAATTATGTGCACTTACTTTACACAAAATACTTTGCTCAGTTTATTTCTGAGAAATTCCACACCTAAAGAGTAAACCGCCAAACTCATTGATGAAAAAGTGAAAAAACTGTGTACTTTTTAAAAACTTTTTAAAAACTAGCGATTAAAACCAATATTAACCTTAAACTTGGAGATGATCTGGTTAATAAGAGGAATGAATTCTTGAATACTGCGAATATCAGAGTGCTTCAACAATCGTTCCGCTGCCGAAGGAATGTATGGCAGAATTTCCTCTTCGAGACAAACTACCATTCGATGTAAAAACTGTCGAATAGCCGACTGTAAAACAGCTTGTTGATGAGGAATCTAGCAAAAAATTATAATTTTTGAATTTAAAAACGTCTTTGACGTCAATTTTTACAAAATTCATACTTCCAAAGCAGGCAAAAACACTTGTAATGCATCTAAATACGCTTGTACACAACCACACGTCTTCATAGTTTGTTGATTTGAAAAAGCTTTACTCGTCCGGCTAGAAAAATGTAAAAAATTAGTGAAAGTCAATTGTCTAATTTCATTAGTTCTCATTGATTTACCTGGTAACAGCCATTGCATGTGACAAAAATTCAGCTAAATCTGCTTGAGTTTGTCGATCAGTCTCAACAACTAATCGTTCTAGATTTTCAGTAAATTTTCCCATTACTGGCAATAGAAGATTTTTCATAAGAATTTGCTTTTCTTGTGATTCAAAGTTGGAAGATACTATTAAAACGGCAGCTGTCTCATATAGAAACAACTGATCATCAGGGCTAGGAATAACCATGTGATTATCAATCACAGGAGAAATTGCTAGCAGGTCCTGCAGGCGTCTCAATATGTCCGGAGTATAATGCTGCATGTGAACCCTAAAATAAATTAAGATAAATAAATTAAATAGAAGTAACACATTAACTTTTCTTTTCCCATACTTGAGACTCTTGATGAACCTAGAAAACAAGTATGCTGTCCGACTAACAACTGTTCCATTAGCATGGTGCAGACCACGATGGTCTAAAAATGCAGCCTATAAATTGTAAAAAAAAGTGAGTAAAGAACTTGTTTGAGCACTTAAATATATGTTCTAACTAAAACATCTGGAATGTGTTGAGGCTCATAATTAAAAAATTTTTCGTAACGAGTTATCGTTTCAAAAAATTGTAATGAGACGGCATAATGAGAATGTTGACTAACATTGCATGACACCAACTAAAAAATTTAAAAAAAACCAACGTGAGAAATTATAAAATAAATAAAACATTTACGACAAATTACCAACGACATCATTTCTTGCATGGCAGTAACTTTTGTTTCTGATCCATTAAAATGATTCCCATGTGAAGCCTAGAAACATTACTCATCAATTAAATTTGCAAAAAAAAACAACAAAATTAATAATAATTTACTGGGATAGCTTCTCCTAGAAGATACAAAAAGCCAATAGCAGACTCGACGTCTTCAAAACTACAAGACTGCCAATTTTGTAAAGTAGTTCGCACAAATTCTTGAACCCAGCGAAGCACTAATTCTCGATTCTACAAATTTAAATAAAACCATATTTCATTCAGTAAATTTTTTATACTTACAAGTTAATTGTCATCACTTACCACTTGAGCTAAGTTATCAAAAAGTACTTTCAGTTGTTTTCTGTATTCTTGAAAAGCAACTTCGTCTTCTCCCTCATTAGTAAAATTATACGACTTGTCGTACTTATATTTCTTGATTACAATGTATATTGTAGCCTAAAAAAATTACTATAAATATCCACTTACGCCTAGCTATAAAAATAAGTAACTTACTTCTATATTAGCAACTTGAGGCTCTTTCAAGTTGGATATTTGTTTTATCATCTGTACGTAATCGCGTACAAAATCGATAACTGCTATTGAGACATCGTCGAACTCATTAGTTAAAAATTGAAGAGCTAATGACATTTTTTCTTCAATAGATTGTTGCGTTATATTAGCATTTATAACATCACCAGCTTTAAATAATCTGTAAATTAAAAAATATTTAAAACTAATATGGATTAATATAAGTTAAAACTCATCATCTTACTTTTGCCAACTTAAAACTAAATTGCATCCAATGCCATTTATCAGTTTAGCCAGTTTAGCATTAAATTCAGAATCTTCTTCACTCTATTATATATATATATATATATATATATAATTAAAAAATTATATAAAAAAATACATATTTCTATTTTAAATGATGCAACAAAATAGCTTACATTTGAGCTATTATCCAAAATCCCAGCAGTACTTAAAAACAGTCATAAACGAATTGACTAGCTTTGTTTTAGCAACTGGATCCATTCCCTTCGACACGATTTCATGAATACAGTCGCACGCAGCTTCTCGTAGATACCGGTTTGATAGAAAACGAAGCAATACATTTACGAACTGATCATTAGCTATCAAATTTATGTCAATCCACGAAACGTAAGCTCCAATAACGTTTAAACATTGACCAGTCAATTCTACATTTGTAGTTTCATACGTGGTCTGAAATTTTTAATTAACAAAGATTAAATTCGGTATAAGATAACTTTTGGCTAAATAATTATCTTACAATAATCGTATACCAAGAATTAACCAAAGAAGGCAGACATAATTCTCTCATTTGATCCTTTAGCATTGTATTTCGTTCAATCTCCTAAAAAATATATATAAAATTAAAAAAAAATTATTTAGGTATTATAATTGAAAATTTACTTTTGCCGAATGAACAATTTCCCGATCAACAACTTCACTGTCAATTGCCATTAAGACACGCAAATAAACGTCTACAGCTCTGGGACCAAATTTCAGTGTTTGTAAAACATCAGAAAAATATGAATGCCATTTATGAGGATAGTCCATCAGAAAAAGAAGCGCTAAAATCTGTGCTACTTTATTCTTCACAAATGGTTTTTCTGATTTATTAGCGTTGCACTGCAATTAGAAAACTAAATTAACAATACCATAGTTTTAAAAATGCTTCGATTGCTTTACCTGAATCCATTGAAGTAAAAACTCCCTAAGATAATTCTGTTGACCTGCATCAGTTCTTTCATACCTAAATTAAACAAGTTATATTAAAACAAAAACCTAACTTGTTTATTTATAAAAATATTTACCGAGTTTTTACAAATTGTTCAATTACTTGAAAACAAAAAAACTTCACTTGGTCTTCATTACTAAAATAAATATAGATTAATATTTTTTCAATTATAAAAATAGCGACCTGACTAACCCGTAAGACCCCGACAATAAGGCCGAAATGCACAGCTGCCAACCATTTTCAGCAGCTTTTAGGCTTTCAAAATATTGCAACGCCTAAAATAATAAATTTTCAATTACAAAAAAAAATAAATAAAATAACCGACTTTTTTTTTTAATGAATGCTCTGCTTACCCTTGCTTGTTCTTCGGCTGAAGCTCGAGGCCCCAGGCCTTGCAATGCCACACAGTCCATAGAAACGTAGGGCAAATTGTAAGCATGCCTATGATTAAATGAACTGTGCGAAATGAACTCCATGAGAATTCATATAAATATAACTATTTATTCCGTTTAAAATAGTTTTGATAACCGATAAAAATAAATAAAAAAATTAACGGGATCAGACTAACGAGTAAGTTTTGTTCGTAATTCGATATTCTATTAGAAGAAAAATAAAATAAAAAAGATTTTAATTTGTTTCTTTATATGTTAGCTATGGTATACGTGAACCACAATTATAAACATAGCCATATTGGCCATGTGCTTGATCGGTTGCACCACACTTTGCAAAATTTTAATGCTCTGAATACCTTAGTTCAGTTTAACAACTGTTGAATGCGTTCGTTTCAATCAATGAAATAAAGGAAATCTTTCAATTGTCGGTAGGAAGGGAATTTATATACGACTAAGATACGTTACCTGGCCACGTTATCTTGCGTCATCCCGCGATGCCGCCATTAAAATACAGACGAAATGGTCGAAGACCTGAAATGAGCACCGCGGCGAAGCCCAGCGGAGCTCGTTGACACTAAATCGATTTTTTCCATAAATATGAGAACTTCTTTTTTTTTTTTAATAAAAAAATAAAAATATAAAAATAAGATTCATCCACACAATCACTAAGATAAAAGAAACTAACAAAAAACAAAATGTTCTTGAATTTTTTGCATAAATAAATTAAAATTGTAGTTATATTTGTTGTTCTTGAAAAAAGTAGATTTTGAGAATTAGAAATTTCTAAACTCAATATTGCTGTACATATTATTCTCCCCGTAAAAAGTATTATTTTTGCGGGATGACTGTCAGACGCGCGCCTTCCTGCGTGTTTTCCGCATCTGGTGCTACCAAGCTTCCGGTTGACTCCATTCTCCTTCTCCAACTCATTCCGTACCGACGACTATGAAGGCGACCGGGAATGTAAGAATACAATTATAAAACCTTCAATGGGCTTATTTTTATGTTTTACAGTGAAATTTTGCATTGATCAATCTTTTTGATCGTGTTTATTGCAGTTATTCAAAGCCAGGAAAATAATATTCTTTATTAAAAACATTTCGACACGTGTTCGGCAATGTCCGCCATTTTGCGAATCAAATATCTCCATACAATTCTTTAACAATTGACGTTATTTGCTTCTTTTTTCTATTTTCCAGTTACGGGAATATAAAGTGATAGGCAGAAAGGTGCCTACATCAAAGGATGAGAACCCTCCTCTGTATCGGATGCGAATTTTCGCACCTGACAAGATCGTTGCGAAGTCGAGGTTTTGGTATTTTGCAAGATGTTTAAAGAAGCTAAAAAAAACCAAGGGCGAGATTGTGTGCTGCTCTCATGTCTACGAAAGCAAACCACTGAAAGTGAAGAATTTCGGCATCTGGATTCGTTACGATTCCCGAAGTGGATCCCACAATATGTACCGTGAATATCGTGATTTGACTGTGGCCGGCGCCGTAACTCAATGTTGTAAGTTTCTTAACCCATTTTAATGTTTATCAACGCACTTTTCCCTTATTTAACTTTTGTAAACTTTCAAAAGTCGAAATAGAAATTAGTGCCAGAGTAAATTGGCGCTTGTCGCCTTCCCGTATTTTATTTCTAGTGCGGGAAGTGAACTTCAAGGGTCGACAAATAATATTTCACTATTACCAAAAGTGTTAAGATTAATACTATTACTTTATATCAATAGATCGCGATATGGGAGCACGTCATCGAGCTCGTGCACATTCAATCCAGATCATCCGTGTCAAGGAGATCGCAGCCAAGGATTGCAGACGTCCACATGTGAAGCAATTTCATGTAAAGAACTTAATAATATAAATGGGCAAAACAACTGCTAAAATTTATTTTCTCTTTTTTTTTAGGATAGCAAAATTAAATTCCCTCTGCCATGCCGCGTCGTGACACAACTTCACAAACCTCGCTTTACAACTCGCAGACCTTTAACTAAGTTCTAAATTGTTGTAAACTTGAATTTGAAAAATAAATAATTCTTCAACTCTATTTTTCTGGTTTATTTAACTAAAAAAAACATTTTATCTCCAATTTCTGTCGAGGGCGTGCGAAGCACAATAACCCTTATTTTTGAAAATAGTTTTTGATATTCTGACCAAAAGTGGGTCAATTAACAGGTTAGGTCCTGCAAAATAAATGAAACTTGTAACGTTAATTTAGAACAAGATCATTTCATTAACCTTTTAGTAAATCTTCAATATTTGTTTTCACTTGACTGGTTTTTTCGTGACAAAATGCTTTTACTAGTACCATCTAGAAAAGAAAAATTATTAATATACCTAAATTGGCCATATTCTTGCTTAAAAAAAACTTGCTTCGTGGTCAGCATTCGGTAACCCGATACAGTAAGAACGACTTGCTCGGCTGAGCGATGCCGACATGGCGTAGATGTCAATTGCTACATCAGCCATTCGTTTTAGCTTCATTTGCTCGTCAATAACTGCCTAATCAATTAAAATAATCCGTACAATTAAAAAAATATTTTTAAATTTAAACATACTTTTCCGTGAGTGGAAAGAACTATTTCTACGGCGTATTGAAAACGCAGTACGCAGTACTCTAAGTCCAGAGCTTGTTGCTAGAAAATATAAATGAAAATCCAATGTTACATATAGTTTTAAATTTTTGTTATTTTTGTTAGTTACTTGAAGTGATGGATGCAAACTTCCAGGTAAATCTAAATTCAATACTGGATTTCCAAATGACTGTCTCTGCCTCTGCCATGCTTTTTTAAAAATGAAACCCGGATTCATTAGTGGATTCCGCATTCTCCTGCATTATGATTTATGAAATGAAATTATTATCAAGTTTCAATTTATTTTAAGATGAATTTACCTCACAACGTCGCTTAGTTCACGACCAGCAAACTGAACGCCCATTAATGCGATAAATAATCGCAAAATTTCATTAGTACCCTAATTTTAAAAAGGATAAATTTAATTGCTATTAAAGCTAATTTTCAATTATTTACTTCAAATATGAGACAAATACGAGTATCACGTAAATATCTTTCGTAAGGATAATCTTTCATGTATCCTAATCCTCCAAGAATCTGCAAACATTCACTAATCGCCCACCACGCGGCTTCCGAACTAAAAACCTATAGAAAAAATATAGTTTAAATGCAAGAAGTTTCTTGTTTGATTTAAGTTTACCTTAACCACAGCGGCTTCAAGGGCACAGTCAGGTTGTTCGCAAGAATCTAGAGTTCCCGCCGTTAAATATGCCATACTCTCCATCGCGTAAGTTGTATACGCTATTTTGGCAATTTTTTCTTGAATCATTCCAAACTCTTTCAAGTGTTTGCCAAACTGCTTTCTCGTGATGGCATGCTCGACAGTTAATCCTAAAATATGACGTGCATATTTAGTATTATGTTCAATGAATTTGTGACCATTCACTCACCAAGTAATTTTTTTAAAACTCCAGCTAACGAACTACCCATGCTAAATCGTCCACTATTTAGAATATTCACCGCTACTTTGAACCCATTACCAACTCCGCCTAATACATTTTCAACTGGAACAGGAGTATTGTCAAAATGCAGTGATGTAGCTATAAAATCAATGATTTTGTTACGGTAATTATTAGTTTTGAATTTTTCTCATTTTTACACATACTATTTGATCCGCGGATTCCTAGTTTGTCCTCAGGTTTGCCACTCGTGACACCACCGAAATCTCTCTCTACAATAAAAGCTGTTACTTTTTCTTTCATGGATGTCTGAAAAAATACGAACTTATAGAATTATAATAAGAATTTAAAAGTGTTTTAATTTACATCGTTGTCCAGCACGTCAGTTTTGGCAAATACTGTAAAAATATCAGCTGTTGCACCGTTTGAAATCCATATCTTTGAGCCGTTCAGGTGGTAGTGTTTTCCGTCTTTTGATAATGTTGCTTTCGTTTGAATTGATGCTGCATCTGATCCACTTCCAGGTTCAGTCAAGCAGAAGGCTGCAATGTGCTCGCCTGTGGCCAATTTGGGAAGATATTTAGATTTTTGATCTTCATTTCCGGCAATCAAAATTCCCTGAAATTTGAATATAAAATATAGTATTACGTAAACTAAATAAATTGTAATAAATTCGCTAAAACCTTCAAACCGATAGCTTGGTGAGCTGCCAAAGTTACAGCAATAGAACCGTCTAAACTTATAATTTCTGCTAATCGCGCGTATTCAGTCGCATTTAAACCAAGACCACCATATTGGGTAGGAATTTGCATTCCAAACAAACCCAAATCTTTGAGAATAGTCATCACATCTTGTCCAATTTTGGATTCCGAGTCAATTTTCTTAGAGTCAACTGCAAAATAACAACAACATAAATAATAGTATATAAAATTAAAATTAAACAAGTTCAATTTTTCACTCCCCTATACAGACACGTCCCTTTCCCAATTAATCACAGTGTTTTCAACCATCGAAAATCTCATCAGCAGACCCAACTGTCTGGAACACAGGGTATTTAAGTTCATGTTTTGATTACTGTTAGCTTTCTCTGTTTGTTGTTAGTGTTCCAGACAGTTGTTGGGTCTGCTGATGAGATCTTCCGATAGTCGAAAACACTGTGATTAATTGGGATAGGGACGTGTCTGTATAATGGTAGTGAAAAGTTTAATTTTATATATATTTTAAAGTAATGGCGCGTATAGTAATAGTAGTTTAAAAATTATTTAAGATACGACCCACCTTGACTAAAGAATTTTTCTACAGGTGCAATCAATTCTTTTAATGTATCTAATCCTTCAGGATCCAAGACTTCTGGAAACTCTAATACCTCCTGAAAATATTAATTTTTTAGAAATTGCTAAAACGTCTTCTTATGATGTCTTACATGATCAAATCGCCCTACGAATAATTGCTTCACAAATGATACGTGTTGTTTTCGTTTGAGAGATTTTTGTATTTGTCGTTCTAGTTTAAAATCTGCTGGTTGTTTCACTTCATCAGGATTTTCTACCGCTTTTGACAAAGTAGTTTGTTTTCTAGTTATCACTGCTGATTGAACAGAACGGATAACTTCTGAATGCAGTTTAAACCATACCCGATTGCAATTGTTTGCAGAAATACTTGTACGTAATAATTGTAAAACAAGCATTTTAAAATTGTATCGTAACTATAACCAAATTAGTTAACAACGCACGTTCAGCTTTCGCCAAACTCAAACTTGGCCATTAACCTAATGTATGATGTTGACATCTAGCGTTGCAATTTTGACTTACTCTAAGCAGCGTTTGACTCGAATCTTTACTGTAAATAGTTTAGTTCTATATCAATTAAATTCCTATTATATAAAATAAAGCAAATTATACTGTACAGTAAACAGATTTTGCGATGTTTCTTCACGTGCGACATGTAGAAGTGTATAAACTATGGTGTGGTAAAAGTCTCATCACCGCTTACAATTCAAGTATAATTTTTTTGAATAATGTAATAAATAAGTCCGTGCTACTTCATGTGGTGTCTAATAATTAACACTCGACATACTTTAATAAGATTTCAACACAAAGTAAATTGTACTACATATTACAAGGCTTTCTCCCTAGCCACTTCTTGACAGTCTTGCGCAATGTGCCCAGGTTTTCCACATTTATAACATTTTTTCATTTCGGTACAATCACGAGCTGAATGACCCGGTTGCATACATCTGTAGCAAACAGATTGCGGACAGTTCTTAGCTTCATGTGTTACACTGCCACATCTATAGCACGATTTTTCTACCGAACATTCCCTGGCTACATGTCCCGGCTTTCCACATCTGTAGCATTTTTGACCAGCATCTGGACGGTCTTCACGAGTATAAACAGACCGCTTACAAATGTGCCATTGTGTATCTTGATTCTATTTTTAAAAAAATTGTAAATTACAATTATTTAAACGCAAAATTTAGTTTTAAATTGTTGATTTTCCTTTCCCTACAAAATAAAAGCAGTTATCCGATTTTTACTCCCAGTGATTACCTGTAATACTTCGCATTGCTGCTTGTAATTGTAAGGCTTAAATGTGGAAAGAAATCTCAACGATAAGTTTCGTGTGATGAAACTTCCACAAATTCTATTCATGACTCTAGGAAAATATAATTTGTAAGTAAGAAAATATACTAATGAAATCCTAACAATAATAATATTTCAATCCATGAACAGTACCTCAAATAATCTCTTTGCGTGCACACAATCTAAGTATATCTAAGTACTCAGATTTATTCACGTTTTTCAGGAAACCAGGTTTTACCACTTCCCGTGTCAGTGAGCGCAGGTAACATGAAAACCCGATATAAAATTACCAAAGTAGAAGAAGGAATGAAGACGAAACTAATAATGGCATCTCGATAATTTTTTTTGTATCTTGGCAATATTATCATCGCAATAAATAAATAATATACGACAATTCACGTGTTGTTATATTTGTTAAGACGAAAAATTAGATAAGTTTCTTTTTAAAAAATTATTATTTATTATCCTAAATTTAATGTTTAATGTTTATCACATTGCAATAACGAGCAGAATGACCAGGTTTGCCGCAACTATGGCAAGCCCTCTCGCTTGTACATTCGTTCGCTCTATGTCCTTTTTGTAAACAGTTGTAGCATATTACGTCTGGACATTCCTTAATTTCGTGTGAATGGCTCCCACATTGGGAACATACTTTTGGTTCTGGACATTCACGGGCCAAATGCTCTGGGCTTCCGCATCTGTAACAAATCCCTCGAACTCTGGGGCAGCGTGACGCACGATGACCGCGTCTCTTACAAACATGACAGACGACATTCAAATCCTAGAAATAATATACAACAATAAAAATAATTTCTAATGAATGCTGAATACTAAACCAAGTTCTCATTTGTTTTTTCTGTATTAGTTGGCCTGTTCGTAGTCAAGTCATTGGAAGGAAACACACTATTATCATAATTCCGTTGCAATCTAACACTTTCCTGCAAATTCAAAACAATATGAATAACATATGATATTTGAGTTTTATTTCTCATGGAATTTTACATGAAGTTTTCGGTATGTGAATAATGCTGTAATCCTAAATCTGTGTAGATGTTTGGGTTGAGTTATTCTGTACGATGATAGCCGCGTAACATTACAAAAAATTCTGTTCATCCTGTATAAAAAAATAAACGTTAATCACTAATATTAAAGAATACAATTATTGTAGAATTGTAGAATACAATTCTGTACTCGGAATGTTTATAGAAGCGTTCTCAAGTACCTTGCTGCTGAAGTAGTTAAAACCATGATATGATGTGCAGTCCATCTCTGCCACCTGGTGAGAGATTTTTTATAGTTAATTTTTAATAAAATCTTCGATTATCTTCTTAAACTTGTTTATTACTTGAAAAGACTTGTTTGGATTATTTTATAATCTAGCTTATGTTCCCGAATGTTCTCTCTGCAGTCAACATTGCTGTGGTCCATTCTCCTTTTTATTTTTATTGGATTCATTATGAAAAATTAATCGTATTTTGGGATTTGGGATTGTAATAAAAAACAATTAATGTCGTTATAAATAATAATTTGTTTTTAAGTGGTCGATAACAGAAATAACTTACAAGACGTAACTTTTTTTCTTTTTTTTTAAAAAAAAAGAGATTGCAACATTTTATTCAATGGAATAAATACGCTTACCATTGGATAAATTCATATCATTCGTTTTCTCAATTTAAAATGACTAGGAATATTAAGAATGTACGATATAATACAAATAATAATGTCCAACTGTAACTGTTATAAATGCCGTTCCATGTTTTAAAAAAATGCTTAATATTGAACATCTGCTTACACTTAAAAATAATTGTTTCCAAAATGGAAAAATCCTGGTAGTAAATCTGAAACGTAAATTTTCCAGCCCTACCTATAAAACCAGTTCAAAATGTTTACAAAAAAAAACAATCCAATTCAAAACTTCATCAATCTGATGGCAGGTTTATTTTGACAGAAATTCACTTTCCTCGACTGTTTTAATAAAATTTATTTACAAAAACCTGTCATAAAAATTTATCTGAAAAGAAAAACGTTACAATATGTATCAGATGTTATAAAAAATGGCTGCACATTCTAATATTAGGTACAATCAATGTAATATACAATCAGCATCAACTGTTTCCTACATTTCGGCCTTTACCCACTATAAGCCTACGTAACAATTCTTACCACACGACGACACGGCTTATGTAACACCCTGATATGAGTTTCAGGTGAACACATGGAGCGTCACATTACAGTTACAATTATACATTTTCCATATAAGCTACACTCTTGATTGTAACATACTTTTTTTTTAAATTTAAATAATCGAAGTAGGCCAAAAATCTACAGAGTGGGCCACTCTCATAAGGCTATCAATAATCAATATCAACAATACTATAATTGTTCAGTGTACAAAATAAAAATAAAAATAAAAATGTCTATTCAGGTGTAACAAATCAAATGGGCAAGTGTGGAGAAACTGAAGACTTATGCATAGCTCCTTTTAGAAACGGTAAATTAGGCAGTGGCCGGCCAATGGGTGGTGGTGGTACCAAAGACCTCTGATAAGGTGAAGCTCCTTGACTGACGCACGAAGAACTGGTGTTATTGCTAGGGTCTGTATTAGTACTATATCGGCTACCAGCCATTAATAAATTGTCCCACATTTTAAGTCTCGTGTGAATTTCACGAAACGCGGGTCTTCTCGCAGGAATCTCGTGCCAGCATTCCACCATGAGTGCATACACGTGCGACGGACATTCCTCTGGACAGGGCAGTAAGTGCCGCGAACGAACCATCTCGATGACTTCTTGATTTGAAAAACCAAAATACGGCTGCAGGCCGAAGCTATAAGTCTCCCAAAGTAGAATTCCGAACGACCAAACGTCACTTTCGGTAGTAAATTTGCCATACAGAATGGCTTCGGGAGGCATCCAACGGACAGGTAGTAAAGATTGTGATTCGATTCTATAATAATCTGATGCATAGATATCCCTGGAAAGGCCAAAGTCGGAGATTTTCACTGTCAATTGGTCACCTACTAAACAGTTCCTAGCTGCCAAATCACGATGAATGTAATGATGCCCTGAGAGATATTCCATTCCGGCGGAAATTTGAACGGCGATGTACATAAAATCTGCTTGATCAAGCACGTGACAAGTGCCGTCAGCACTGCTAGCTGACACGTCGGAATTGGGCCCGTGAATAATGAGAAATTCGTGCAAGTTGCCTTGCGTCATGTATTCAAAAATCATAGACAAAGGCTGTTCCTTGATGCTGACACCCAAAAGGCAAATCACGTTGGGATGACGGAGATTTGATAAGAGTTCCACTTCTCTGCGAAAATCCTGCACTGCTTTCAACGTCGCGTTTGCTTTGACCGTTTTAATGGCAACGGGCGTTGAATGCCCCATTCCATCCGTAGAAATACCCACCAATTCACCTTTGTAAACCTTTCCGAATGCTCCTTCGCCTAATTCCTTTTCAAATCGTATTTGCGACATGGAAAATTCGCGCGCACAAACGGCCATCTTGGGGAGCAAACTGCTAAGCTCGAGTTGTTGGTTCTGATACGGTTTTGTTGTCGGGGTTACAGCCTTTGCTAGTGGTTTCGATAAACCGTGCCTTCTTCGCCACCAAAATAAAAAAATCACTGAGCAGATAACCACAGCTAGAATTGTGGGAATAGCAACGTAAAGCCATTGGTAATTATCTGCAAAATGTTTTAGTAGATAAACATAAAAGAAATCATATAATAAATAGTTATGGTTGTTAGATTAAAGGAAAAATCCACCCAAAAAACAGCCAATTATCACTTTTAATAGCTGAGATGCAAATTACTTTGAAAGTTCTATGTAAACAAACGTGGGCGAACATTCCCTTTAATTCTACGGCTCCACCTAGAAAAAAATCTAGAATTTTTCTAGTAGAACCGTAGTATAAATAAAAGTTAAAATTCTTACAGCATTTAGGAACTGAACAAACTTCCTTCTCCACAGAATCGCTCGTGGTGAAACACCAAGGTTGGTCTTCTACGCCGCCAGGATTGCGACAGAAATTATGACCACCGATAAGCTCAGGAAAATGTGAGGTTTTAAGACTCATCATGCTACTTAAACTCCACTTTAGGCATTTGTAACCGCTCACTGTTTCACTCATGGAACCTCTATAATCCATTCCTTTCCCCGTATAACAATTTTGACGTTCTATAAATAAAGAAAAAAAAATATAAAAAAAGTAAACATAAAAAAATGAATTATGCATGAATACATATATAAAGAAAAATAAAAAGTTAAATGAAAAAAGTAAGTTACGGTTGGTCAATCCTTGGCACATTTCAGACTGTCAGAATGAATTTCACACTCAGTGATCAGTAACGGGTTAAGCCTTGTTTCCATGGCAACCCATAAAATGAATAATCACTCACCATAATCAACTGTTCCGTAAAAATAGGAAAAATGCCAACTGACAAAAGTTTTGCTTGACAAGGTCGTCATATTGTTCTGTTTGGTTTGTTTTTAAGCTCAAATTCATTAAATGCTATTGAATTTTTCAAACTTACGAATGCTTTCCGAATCGGCAGTAGTAGCAATGGAAAGTTGCAGGCATTGTTTCTTTCGAATTGTTTCTTGAGAAGGCAAATCTTGACAGTCCGGTACGATCATCTTGGGTCCAATAACTGAATGCTTTTTGGCCAGTGCAAACTCGACTCTGCATATCTCGTTTTCTAAGTATTCGCACTCTTCGCGACATATCAGTTTCGGTGACACAGTGCCATCCGAAGATCTGATACAAGGTGGAAATGCGTTGTAACAAAGGGACGGTATAGCAAATTCAGCACAACGAGGAGATAAGTCCCCAGAAGTTGCTATGACGGTCAATGCTTCGGTGAGTTTGTCTTCATTGAGCCCTTGTTCGACCGGAGAGCGGACGAAAATGCTTTGGTTGCCAATGAACTTGGCACATGCGGCTCCTCGATATGTCTGACAAAATCCGGTCTCACTAATACGTCCATTCGGGAATTGAGTGTCTAAGCCTTCGAATACTGGTGAACTAAAATTTGTAAATAAAAAGAAATAAGTTCATATTAATTCTGAATAAAATCAATCAAAATAAATGTGCAAATACAAGATTTATACGCCGTTTATTTAATTCTTCATGTTATTAGATGAGGCGCGGTTCACTCGAGTAGAAAAGAATGATTTGGCAATAAAAGCCTTAACTACGGCGTTACTTAAATTTTTGATGGAGCTCTTGGCGGCTCTTTTTCTACAGCTGCTATCCACTGACCCCATTAAAGTTTTAGCTTATAATAATGATATTTACACATTACATTATGTTATATTAAATTATTATTTTTTCTTGTAGCTTTTCCTAAGTTATACATTTTTAAAACATGAAATCAAATCGATAATTTTACTATTAGAAGCGTTTTTTTTCTTCTTACTTTTCTGATTTTTATAACTGTGATTTTTTTACACAATTTTTTGAACGTCCTTAGAAAAACTTACACAATGGCAGCAGCAATTATTGTTCCCCACACTACTGTGTGCAATTGCCAATGATTTTCAGCATCCCCGCGGGTACTCCAGGTCATACAAACGTCAGGTCGACAAGACCTCAGATGATTTTGCTTATCAAGGCACACAGGGGACTATCTAGTGTTCTCCCTCAAACTGGTTCATCACCTCCAAAGCAAACTTCATCACCTTAACAACACAAAATTTCTAGACCTTTATTACATCAAAATTGACCGCAATTTCAATGAAATATTTATTGTCATTGTTATTATTTCCATCACGCAAAAATCTAATTTATTATATTTATCTTACACAGGATCTAAAAGTAAATTCATCCCGATTTTCCATTTGTCATTAATTATTAAACCCAATCATTTTCTAGATTAGAAAAACAAACTTTAAAATCACTGGCACATATGTTGAAGAATCAATTTACTCTGATGATTATCAAAACATATCATATCATTTGACTTTAAAGACAGTTTCTACACCGCACACATCGGATTAATTATAGATTTAGGCATCTGGCAAACGATGTTGTAGTTTTTCGTTTTTTATTTTATTTAAAAAAAAAAGAGAAAAAAAAGTGAAATAAAATGTAGGATCACAAGAAAGTAGGGAACCAACTTATTCCAAAGGGAGAAATAAAATTAAAATTTTAATAAGTTTTAATTTTTAATTTAATGAAAGAGAAGAGAGAGAGAGAAAGAGAAAAAATAACTTTAAGCGCTAAGTAGTAAAATTTTAATTTTAAATAAACCAATGTCAGCTGGGTTTGCGATATTAGAGTTGGATAAAGTGTCACGATAAATTGAGAAAAATTTTAAACTAAGAGACAAGAAGTTAGAATTGCAAAGTGGGTGATAGGAGACCCTATAAATTTGCATTTTAACACCAATCAGTGACTGAATAACATCAACAGTGGCTGACGAGAAAGTTATTTGCATAGTGTGATAGGGGAAACTCGCTATCTTCACCGAGAAGAAATAGTCTTTTTCAATCAGTTTTCAAAATGAAATGCAAAATAGTGCCGGGACTAGATAGAAACATACTGTAGAGACACGAGAATTGAAAGCAAATGCCGGATTTTTTTCAAAAATATATTTTTCACAAAAATAAATCACTCTACTTATCATTATTATTACAAGATTATTCAGCAAATATTATTATTATTTAATAAATAATAATAATAATAATAATTTAATAAATAATTAATAAATTGTTAAATATTATTTAACAAAAAAACTAATGTTTTAGAAAATTTTCGTCAACAGTATACCTAGATTTGCCGCTAGAGTACTAAAGTGAGAAAAACCACTGAGTATATTTTCATTTTGACTACTATTTAGAACCCCATGCAAAAATGAGATATTGAATTTATTATTTTTTTACTACATAGTTTTTCTAAGAAATATAATAAATGATGTAGTTGCAAACTCGAATTTTCAAGAATTTCTCCGCCATATATTTAATGTTGTGTGCTGCCATTGCACGAACATTAAACTTATAGCTGGAATTTTTTTTCCTACATTTCAATTTCGTATCAGACATTATTTTTGATATCCTCTCTCTCTCTCTCTCTCTCTCTTTGAGGCAAAAAAATTCATTGTTTTTGCACCATTATTAAAAAAAATATATATAAAGAAATAGAAATAGCCTACTAAATCATTCCACATATAAAAAAAAGTAAATAAATTGGATAAAATTAAAAATTTATGAAGTCACGTTTAGGAGCATGCACAGAAGGAATACAAATACCACGGTATAAAATTAAAAAAAGATCAAAACATTTCAGTCACGCACACAATTATGAATTTTTAACCCGATTAAATTATCAAAACTAATTGCAATTTACAACGCTTAATGAACAAAACGAGAATATAAACATCGCGAGCAAAACTCGCCAATTTTGTGTTTTCATACAACATTTGAAGCAAAAGCAACACACGCTGGTCAGACGTGGAACGATTTTCAAGAAGTACAGGTAATTAAAAGTCAAGTCTAATGGAGTGCACATTTAAGACGACTTGTAACGTAATTAAAAGCCACGGGTAATGAAATACACTTTTGTTTTCGTCTTGCGCAATGGTGCCAATGTGCTGCCATCTGCTACGTCTATCACTGCATTTACATAGCATTTTCTAATTGCATGTGTTTATAACCGGAGTACCGACTTTTAAAATGGAATTTTAAATGAAAACTCATATCCTCTCTCATCAAATACGCATCCCAAGCTCAAATCCGCACTTTAAAAACTCACTCAAAACGAGGTTAAACGTCTCCAAAAATTTTAATTTTAAAACGAGTTTACTTAATGTTTCATACATTCTGATTTTTTTTTTCTCAAACAATATTTGCATCGATGAATAATTAATTCCTTCAAGCCTCACCCAAAATGGACAAACGTTTCAAATTAGCATCACGTCAACATTTTATTATTATTATCACCAAAACTTTTCATTCTTAATTCCGCTCCACTTTCCATTTTAACTAAAAAGCTTTTAACGTATAACAGAGTCCGAAAATGCGTATTTAAGAATGTTATTCCGAGTTTAATGGCAATTCACTGTCCTAAAATAAACTCCTGAGGGAAAGAAAATCAAGTCAGATTTTGTGTGAAAAGCATCTTCTCTTATTACTGCAACTTGTGATGCTGCCTCGGTTGCCAAGGCAACCACTCTGCAATCCTATTCCATCAATTATTCCGCCATAACTCGAGCGAGAGAACCGACCCAAGAGCATGGCCAACGGAATAAAAGAAGGGGGCTATCATATACAGAGTGAAATGGAATTGAAAAAAAAAATAAAAATAAAAATCCTTTTAGTAGCGCTCAAATTTTCATTACATAGTGTTTTTGTTTTCAATGGTTGCGATGAATAAGAGAGCCATTAAAAGGATGGCATAGGAAACGATTCATTTGTTAGCATACTTAACAACCAACATAAGGTAAAAGCAACATTTCTCTTTGGCGAAATGTACATTTAGATATAAATAACTCGGGGGCTGTTTTAATAAAATGACATCACCCAATGTCATCATATGGCGGATTCGATGCATCTGCTCTAGATTTTTCATGAATATTTAATGAAATGGATAAACAGTTTTTACGCAAGCCTGGGGATACTTTGCATAAACTTGGAATTCCAAATAATCAAACAGGTTTAATAAATAATGCTGAAAGGTTGTGGTTGCGGTTATCGTTATATATATTAGACACTTAGCGGTTTATTTTTTGTAAAACTAAAACCCAAATGTACATATTTTAATGTAAGATGTTCAAAATTTGTATTTTGTTTTTTTTCCCTTCTATTCTACCTCTATTGTAAATCTAAATTGTAATTTTTAACAAAACTATTAATTGTAACCACAGAAACATTGCTATGCTATCATCAATATTGAAAACAACAGTAATTTTTCTCACTTTGATTACATTTTTGATGCATTTTGCGTCATGTCTAAAATTATATTGCAAAAAATACTAAAAGTCTAAAAAACCTATTTTCTAACTTCAATATTAAATTCCAGCTATTGATCACACTTCAATTTCTACCAATTTTATCAGAGACTCAGAACAAATCCATGACACACAAAAGCGATAAAACTTCAGTGCATGAAAGATAATTCTTCTAAACAATGTGCACTTGTCAATAACAAACTACATTCCAGTGATTTGAAATAACTTCTAATGAATGCAGTTATAGAATTTACCAAACGACTCATATTGCTAAAACATGAAGTCACTTTATTCTCATCTCATCTACTGATCTGATCACAGAGAAAGAAGTACCAACTACAAAAAAGCCACAAGTTATCCCACTAGTATCATAATAGTCAGCCATAAAATCTTTTTACCAGCACTTATACTTAGGCAAAAAAAATCTCCTGCAAAAATAATATTTTCACAGTGCACTAAAGTAGAAAAGCTGCAGGCGGTGTTGTTGGTATTTCCAATTTTAGATTTTATCACATTAATTTGACAAGATTTGCAAATAGATGTTGTTTACTTATTATTCATCGTATTAATGTCTTGGTCTAGTAATACTTGCTAAAGTAATAATCCCTATGCAAAACTGTTTTATTTCCTGTTCATATGATTCTCGCGTAAGTAGACTATTGTCCATTCAAATTTTATCAAGTTAAATTCCATGTAATATTCTGAGGTCAACACATGTACATCACCTTGCTTCAATTTTGGCACGTGACTGAATAAATAACTCTCATTGCCCGTTAAATGTGCTCATACAGCATACAAAGTGAAAAGATATTGACACAACCAGGATGTACAAATATAAACACGCGTTCTCCACTCTTAACATGACAACTTACCTTCCAGCTAAGTTAGGAAAATTAGGAAATATCGGTGACATATTTGGCAAGCCAGATGCTGGTTGAATTCGATCTAAAAATTATAAACAAATATTAATTTTTGTTTACCGTATAAGAAATGTAAGTTATTTTACCACGTCTCCCCATTTTCACCACGAGAATGCCAGTGGTATCTACGAGGTGATGCGGCGTGCTCGCTTCACATCGGTAATACCCCGTGTCGTGAGTATCGAGTTCGACAATACGGACCCGAGAGCCGTGTCCTATTGCAGTGGAGTATCGCCTGACTAAAACACGACCCTTCTCCTCAAGCAGGGGAGCTTCATTCTTGAACCAACGAAACTTAATCGGTGTCGGTTCGCCTGTCACTTCACATCGCAGTCTCACTCCTTCTCCAGAAACTTTAGTCATGTTGACTAAAGGACGAATTAACTTCAAAAAACCTAGTTAAAAAAAATTTAAAAAAAATTAAAAAATGGAAGATTTTGAAGTCACTTTAGTATCAAGTGTTGGAACATAAAAGATTAAACGCGTTACCACTAAGTGCTAAATATTATTAAATTTCCAATTGATTACATTAATTTATTATGGCACTTAAGTAATAAAAAAGAAGGGAGAACACGTCTGTCTGCATTACATATAACGGACTTCATTCATAAATAAATGTAATCCGATAAAAAATGGAAACAATTGAAATTAAAGTTGAAAAGTGTCTGAAAAGCTTCGATTTTTTAAAAGAAAAGTGTCCCATTACGAAATACTGTACATGACGATTTGTCGCAATTTTATTCATTGCTATACAGTAGTTGCATGCCGAGAAGTAATCAGATAAAGAGCACTTGTACTTATTAAATGCACAACATAAATAAAAGCATTTAGTTATAAACAAGATGGATTTATACACATATAAATCTTTTATATTACTAATGAAAACCAGCGTTGAGTGTTCCATCTTTTATAGGATAATGATATCACTCTAAAGAATAAAAAGTAAATTTGGATGTAAAAGTGTCTCAAGATTCACACCTTGGATACAAAAAATGTATTTTTTAGATGCTTTTTAAAAGAAAAAATGCACTTTCTATATGCAAATGTAGGATGTGCATCCTAGAATAACTTTACGTCTATCAATACATCTTTCTTGTTGAGTGCATAAAACACTCACCATATATCTTTCATGATGTTTTGATAAAATGATAAAAAAAAAAAAATACAACCAACAAGTTGTCTTCAAATTTCCATACAAATTTAATGATTTATTATACAAAATCATGTTATAATTAATTTTATTTTTTTTGTTATTACGTATTTGCTAGACAAATAAACAAAATAATTTTAATCCGCAATAAACGCTTCTCTCTTGTAATGATGCCATTCCATAATATTCGGTGACTAGCTGAGTATTGACGTGTCAAACTCATGCGTTCCACCATTCTTATCTCGTAATCGACGTTATGGATTTGCATCGGAGCTTACAATTGTCACTCACTTTATTTATTCACCTCCGGTTTTAAATTAAGCCTCAAATTAGAGTAACAACACTCGAGTTTAATTAACACACCATGTGATTTCGTGCCTAATTAATTACAATGATGATTTGCAGAAATGTGGGCGGGGCTGATTAGCAGATTACAAGAGAGGTGTGAATCCATATTTTCCGCAATGCTTGTTTCATTGATCAAGCCTTCAAAAGGGGAAACAGAGCGAGAGTAGGCATGACGGAGTACCTGGGGCTCGAGCCTTGACTCATCTCCCCTCAAATTCCCCCATCCCAAGAGATAAAATGTGGTTGACTTATCCTTCATTAGCCGGTGACCACAGAAAGCTAACGATGGGTTTACCCAGATGTTGAATGACAAATGAAGTCTTTTTTCCCCAAACTTTGCTTTTAAATAAATGAAATGTTGTTTTTTCACTTTTTTATGCCCAATTAAAAAATATTATTATAGAATTTCTAGTTTTCCGCTGTTGTTAATCCTTCCCCTAAGTAATTTGTAATTTTCAATTCCCGTTCTCATTATTTTTTCCCTTCTCGCTATAAGTCATTGGAAATATTTTCTCAGTTGAACCTCATTTATCTTTGTAATTGTGCGAAGCAAGTTGAATTTTGTTAATACCATCTATTTAGGATGAGAATAGTGCGAAACCATCAATTCTAACTTTTAACTTATAATTATTCCCACACGTAAATAAATCATCAAAAATAATTTATGAAGTGACGACTTCTTTAATACATGAACTCAACTTCCATTCCACCTAACTGAAAATTAACGATAGTTGAATTTGAGAATATCAGCTTTGCACTTGGGTGAGCGTGTAATTATTCCTATTCCCCAGTTTACAGCTAGTTTAATTTGAAAACAAAATCTAGGTTAGATTGTAGCTTAAACAAAACAAGCAATTGGAGGATAATGAGACGAACATAACGTAAATTGCTTCAAACTTGACCCGACCAAGTGAAAAAAAATTCATATATAGTTGTATTTATTTAAAGAGTTACGCATACAAGGCTTAAATCGAGATGACAACTAATTTCGCGCCAGTTAGAGATCGTCTTGCTTGTCTTGTACTCTTGTAATACACTTTCCCCACTAAACACCTGCAATTCCTTTATGGCTGCTTAATGGTTCATGGTTCATGATAGTGTTAATGTCCCCAGCGACTACTCAAGCCCTACAAGACACGAGGGGTCTTGCAAGACGAAGTTACTTTTAGATATCGTGCTCTTTATAGCCAACATTTATCAGACAAACTTTAATTAGCACGCAAAATAATTCTTATTAAGTGTACGTTTAGCAAAGACATCAGTTTGTTTAGCCTTGTGTTTGTATGTGTAAGCCTATAGGTGTTTTCACGTGGAAATATCCTTAGAAGAGTAAAAAAACTCGCTTCACGTTTCATTTTAAAACGCTTTTTTCATTCGGGTCGTGCACTAAATCGGGCATCCTTTTTTCCACGTGAAAAATCATGTTCAAACTTTGCCTCGCCCACAGTTTTTTCTTCCTGGCAGAAACGATTCATTTCACTCAGTGGTGAAGACTATAGGGCTTTTTAAGGTGGATGCACAAGGCGGCTATACAACCGGAAATTACAAGAAATTACATCAGCCATGAAGTCATGTTTAGATTAAAAGCCATTGTTATTAAAAGTGACCAATTGTAGTGAGAAAAAACTTATTCTGATTGAAATGGTTGATATTTATACAAAGTAAAAAGTGACTAAAAACTAAGCAGATATTAGGTTCATTCAAACTGTGAAAGGTAGAAGTACAATGTACATCCGTGAAGTAAAGATAAAGACTACAAGTATATGAATGAGACCCAACTTCTGCATTATGTATACCGTATAAGTAGCTCACATAGAAGTGATAATGCAAGAGACACGTAAGTCTCAAAAGATAAACAATTCACTTTTGGAAAATGTATACATTGACCGACCTAATTGTTTTCATGAAAGTCGCTTTGTAATTGCATATATCGCATCCTTTTGAGCAACTCACTCGAATTTGACATTCATCTGCTGAATCCTTTCTGTAACTACACCTTTAAGACAAAGTTAAAGTTCCCAGAGTTCAGTTCTTATATAAAAAATATAAAAATTGTTGAAGTTTTGTTTTAATCTCCATTTCTTCTTACTCATACTGTATTTAATTTGCAGTCTCATATCATTTTCAATTGAGATAATGTCCACATTAACTTGTTGAACTGGAAATTTGTCGTACAATGAGACTAGAATTAGAGCTTAGATATAATCAAATTAATTTACTAATCTCTGACTACTAAAAAAATTAAACTTGACTAATAATTCTTGTTAATGACTGAAATGACCTTTCAAGAGTTTAATTAATTATTTCTTTTACCTGGTTTGGTACTCGCAATTGAAGAAACAGTGGACTGCTCAGAAGTAACATCAACAGAGGATCTAAAACAAAAAAATAAATAAATAAATAAAAAAAATTGATGATTTAATTTAAAGCTTTTTTTTTAACTTCAAAGACTTGCTTTATTTGAATTTTTGTAAAGTCTAACATTTTTTACATTTCAGAGCTTCATTTGCAAGACTAAACATCTCCAAATTAGTTTTTTTTATTTCTTGTAAAATAACTTGTAATCTGGTTTTAAGACAGAATGCTGACTCATAAATAGCACTCACCATGACAAAGTCAACCAACCTCTAAAAGAAAAGATAAGGGAAAAAACCGGTAACCAAAAAAAATTACTTCATATTTTTATAACTTGTGATATGGAAGTTTGCACAAACATAAACACTTATTCAGTATCGTTGCATTTATAAATAAATTTTAGAGAAAAACATGAATAAACTTTTACCAAGTGCGTTTAGAAATAAAAAAAATTCAAGTTCACTCTTCCAGTTAACAACTTCCCAGTAGGAAGCCATCTGAGTTTTTATTTCTTATCGCTCCAGATGGGGCTGTGTTTATATACCCCTTGTATCTGGCTTGTATCATGTAAGGGATTATCTTTTCTTTCCATCTTCTGGTTTAGAGAAGAGCACTGTTTGGGAAACAAGACACGAAGAATGCAATTACGTTTTCTGAAGTGGACTTACAAAATTAACGCTAAAACAATTAGGATTCTTTGACCATGTTCATGCAATTTTAAACCTTTGTACAAAAACAAGGCAAAAAATAAAAATCCTAAGTATTTAGAAATTTTGTGTAAACAAGTGTTATTTTTTTTTATTTCTTTTTTTTGTCAAAATATTTTTAATTTTAAAAAAATTTTATTTTTATTTTTATTTTCTACAGTAAAGGGATTTTGAAAAGATTTCTGTGTATCATATAAGCTGTAAGCATTCCAAGCCATTAATTTTTGCTACCAAAAGAACCAAAATAACTTTCAAAAACTAACAAATCACTCAAAAGAAATTCCTTCGGTCGCGTAAAACGTCTGTCATAAGATGTCATGTTTTTCCAAATTGAAGGAAACATGTAATTTGACATCCTATCAAATGAAAAAAACATGAGATATCTTAATCTTCATTTGTTTTTTTTAAAAAAAACCATAAACCCAAGAAAATGATTCACTAGCATGTCATCTTTACTTATAACAGCCCTTTAACTCAAAAATTAAAACCCCCGGAACCACATAAACAAAACACTTTCCTTGTCATGCAACAGTATTTAATGTCCTTCCTGTAATAGACTTTCCAGTTCAGTTGTCGGTTACCCATGTTTATGCAGCCGGATGAAATGTTCTTAACTGTAATAAGCTTACGCATTACAACGTGTTGTAATACTTTGCCTGCTTAGCTTGTGTTTCGTGATTATATTGACCAAATATGTCATTTTCGACTCATGTTTAAGCCGAATTTTTTTCACATTATATAGCAAAAGTAAAAATACTAAGCATATCAGAAAAACGTATTCCAAAAAGCATTTTTGTTGATTTTTGAATTTTTGTTGATAGCAAAAATGTTTTTTTTTATACATCTAAACGCTCACCTTAAAAGTTTCAACTTAAGGTGAGTTGCTCCATGGGACGACTTGGCACATCAATCTATCTTTATTTTATTTAAAGTGTTATAAACCCAAGTTTTCCAAATGTAAAATAAAAAATAAAAAATAAAAATAAAAATAAAAATAAAAAATGCTTCTACAATTCTGCTTGCGTAACTGTACATCTTGGGATATTGTTACTTTTATTCTTTGAAAATTCCAAGATTAACAATACAACATCAAAAATATGTCACTTAAATTGATCATTTTTATTCCGGTGGTTGCCCGTTAAATAAGTTAGCCATGTTCTTTCTTTCATGAATATTTTGCTCATTCTCAAACTTGTTCAAATGGTCACACTCAAGCTTTACTTTAGTTTCACACAAGGCCTTTAAAAAGCTTAGACAGTTTAGTATTCCATGTACATTGTTGAATTGAACGCCATTTTCCCTACAGCTATGGTAATTGAGAAGTTGCGCGTCAGATGGGAATTTCTTGCGTGAATTTGAATAGTGGCGAGTTTATACAACACATCTTACAAAGAAATGCAACCCTGCATTTAGCTAGAGACTTAGATAAGTTAAAATTGTTTAAAAAAAATTATTTTTCTTTCTTTTTCCCAACTTACAGTACTGTTATATGTCTAGTCATCAGCACCGTTTTTAAAGTAAGCAAAAAGCCATGCCTCATCGGATATATTGGCATATTTATTGCATGGGAAAGCAAACAGCAATAATAGGCCTACTCGGGTTGTTGACAGGCATCCATCTGTAAATTACAACGCCAAATTTGCCACTTGCGTCAACGTTGACGCGTCTAAATCAACAAACATTGTTGCACTCAATCGAGATGCGAAACAGAATTCTATTAATTCAGAAAATTGTCAGCTCTAATACTCGGAGTGAGTGATGGTCTTCCTCCAGAATGTGTCAAGCCGAGTTTGTAGAAACTATGAACAGATCAATAAATTGCCAATTGCTTCCCCTCTTGTCACTAGAGACCAATGCAATGGAGGGGTACGTGTTGAATAACCCCATGGAACCCCTTCAAAACTAGGTTTTTCTCTCCTCGACTTGAGATCAATACGGAGAAAGGGGAGTGAGGTTGTCATAAGATGTGGAGTTTTCACCCATCATGTAATGTAATTATGCGATAATGTGTTTATGGATGGAATAAGTTGTGAAATATTGAGTTTCAAAGTGCAATTTCGACATTTTAAGCGAGTGTAAAATGAAGTGTAAAGAATTTATGAGATTAAATTTTCAAAAATGAATATCAAATTGAACAAATTTAAACAATCTATTGATTGAATTTTCTTCGTGTCGTCAAATTGTGAACTTTTCCACTCTTGTTTATGTTTTCTATTCAAATTTTTTTTATTTATATCTCTTTTTTCATTTAAAAGTGCTATAAAAAATCTAATATAGCGAAGGTCTGAACCGAATCATAAATTACGTACGTGGAAATTGGTGTGGTCACATTCTTCATGTCATCGTCCTTGTCGTAATCATAATCCTCCTCGAAATCTTGAAGTTCAGCTTGAGGTAAACTTTGGCTCCATGCTAGATAAAATAAAATTATAATTAAAAAAATTAATATCAGTTTTAAAATCCATAACACACAAATAATAAAAGTCCATTTTATTTAAATTTTATCATTTTAAAAAAATAAAAACAGATAAAAAGTTTAAAATGCAAATCTCATATTCGTGATTTAGTTTAATAAGTCATAACAAACTGTTCATTTTTCTGGTTCATTATGTTTTATTATATCTCTCCATACTCATAACCGCTTGGCCTAATTAATATCTCTGTCACAAATCTATCCATCAACAGATTCAGCAGCATGCTAATTAACACAGTGTGATCAATATGTATTACCATAACAATTATCATACAGTATGTGGTTTCCATCTGGTCCTTTTATCTCATGTATGCAAACCGCGCACTAAAAAACAACCACTAGAAAAAGGAAGATGATGTATATATATCTTTCCTACAAATCTTTTACTACATACTAAAGAAACATGAATCGAGAAAAACTTTTAAGAGCGTGTTAAAGTTGCATGTTGCAAACCACTGTGTGTAACCAACAAACTTAAAAATCCCCCCCCCCCACTCCGAAACGAAATTTTCTCCCCATATCCGTGTCCCCTACCATCACATATCATTCATGTCCCCCCCAAAAAATCCCACGATGCTCCTCCAAGTTTGAATCCTTAGATCAAAAGAAAATCCCGCTAAGCTCTCAGCCACCAAGACCGTCATCATCATCTTTCCAGATTACCAATTATCCTTTCCAGTTAAGAATATTACTCTGAGTAATTCGAAATGTCAACCCTCAAAGTTAATAATATAAAAAAAACATGAAAAATGAATAAAACTCCTTTACAATGGAAAATATTTACCATTTTTCCACATTTCCATTAACCCATTACTCTTGACATCTCTTTATTGAACTAATTTATCATTTATACCACTTGGGCCAGCGATCAAATAAAATTTGTTGCATTTTTCAACCTATTTTGGCCCAAATTCAAGTACATACACCAAAACCTTAAATAAATCTTGAATGCTTTAAATTTTAAAACCCAACCCCTGAAATACCTCTAAAGAATGCATAGAGCTTAAAAAGCAGCTGCAACTTAAATAACTTCTTCAGCTTCAATGTCTGTCTGCTATGAACAAATAAACAATACAAATAAATAAGAAAACCAGTAGCTCAAAAGACCCCAGACATCGCATTATTATTATTTTTTTTCTTTACTGCTTTTATCTAAATTCCACTTGCAGTTTACTTGCTCGAATCAATAAAATATTTCCTCCCCCACATCTTAAAATTCCCTCCACCCACTTGAAGAAGGGGGATGCATGTGCACCCCTAGATATTGCAAAGATTTATAGCACATGCCAAGAGATTAGACTTGGCGATTCGGGATATAAGGATTAAAGTCTCTTATAAAAAGTGGCCTGTTTTCTCTATATATCCAAGATTCCTGCACCGCAGCGCATCCATATGGAACTTGCAGCATCCCCTCCCTTCTTATTGTTATCTAGGTGGAGAGTAGTGCCAACTGTTGCCTTTTCAAACATTGAATTAAGGTAGGAGGGTCTTCATTGGAATGGCTGTTCCACGCACTCCCGCTTCCATATGGCTAAAGGGGGATAAAAGGATGCACAATTTCCTGTGTGAGGAAGGGGGTGATGTTGAGGGGGATATTGTCCTGGCGTGTAGTAGGGGAAGGATGGAGGACCATTTGTGGCGTGTGGGGGCGAAGTGGGGAGTGAAGTTTGGGGGGCAAAAGGAGGGTGTTCCATTCACTTAATTGATCTGCATTGTAGATGCTGCAGGCATTTTGAAATATAGGAGGAATATATCCCCAACTTTTTTTAGAATATATTTTCGAAAAGGAAATTTATAGTGAGGGTGGAGTTCTGTGAATATTTGATGCAGCGGTTTGTAAATTTATAAAACTAGTGTAAATTTTTTAAGATAAAAAGAAATGTTTTGTGGGAATTAAATGAGTTTTGAACTTGGATAGTAAATAATCAGTGATGCATTCTAAATTCCACGTTGTAAACAATTTTTATTGATTTGTGTGTTTATGCAAATGTTTAGCAGTAAATAATTTTTCTTTACTAGAATCTCAGCGTGAAACATTTTTATTTAAAAAAAAAAATCGAAATATTTTTTTTTCTATGTATTATTCTATGTTGTGATTCTAACCTTATAATGCATCTCATTAACATTTTTTCTGTGTCTAATCCAACCAAAACCCTTAATGACTCATTTCTTATCGCATAACTATAATTCTAGCTTTATATTTGTTAAACATTTGTTTAAAAAATCCCTAATTCCGTAATAAATCAGAATTTCTACTTAAAACCTATTCTAATAGAAGCAGCATATGCGAATTAAAAGTATGAAAAAAGAAAAATAAAAAACAATATCATTAATTTAAATATATAATAAGAAATTAATGAAAGGTATTAAGATTTAAAGATAGGAGTATAGCGAAAATCATGAATTTATATGACACTCATTAAAAAGCGCATGCAATTTCTACTTGTGCCCAATCGCAATGAATGAATGAGTCAATCTTCGCTTTTCATTCACATTTTATCCCAACAACTAATCCTGCCTATTTTTATAGGGATAAAATGCCAGATCAGCCTTCATTCATTCTGACATAATGAACCATACATCATCTTTCTCCCTCACGTCAACCAGCTAACTACGGCCAATTAGAAGCTTATAACCCGGCATAAATCCGGAGGAACTAAAGGGGTGAATCTCCAAAAGCAATTCCGTCCCCAACTTATGAATATTAATTCAATAGTCTTGGATTTTTCCACCACTCCAATTTTTATAGCCGACTTTGAATGGTCTCGGCAAAATTTATGGCAGAAATATGTATTCTTCTCAGTTGTTATCGTCCATCTGTTACGATACTTTGTCAGCAACTTATTCTTCCACTTTTATTTCTTTATTACGGATGTATATTTTTAACTTTTATCTTGTTTTCGCGCTTAGACTGTTCTGCTTGGCGTTAATGCTACACGACGTCGACTTCAGCAAACTATGTCTGACACCAAAACCCGAGTCTTTTGTACTGTTAATATAAACCGAAGAGAAATTGGACCTTCCCTCTGGACCTAATTATGTCCCCATTTGTGATTCTATAGGGCCCTCAATGGAAGTGGATGCTAGGGATAGATTTGGTTCTGTCAATCAAAACTAGGGGAGGTAGTTCAGTGACAACATAAGATTGAAAAGAGTGTGTGGCAGGGAAGGGAAGGATGGAGTGTAAATTAAATTTTTTATTTTTTTTAATTAAAGGCTTAAAGGCATCAATCATTTGACTTTTATTTGGTGCAAAATTTATAAGCAAATTTATAAGTCAGTAATTGTAGAAAAACTGGGTGTGCAATCGAATTATGGTGGGAAAGTGGAATCGATCAACGGGTTCTAAGTACTAATGTAAGATAAAATATTTTTTTTTACTGGTAGAAGTATGTATTTAGGGAAATTTTAAATGATAACATGTAAATATAGTTTATGTTAAGATTGCATGTATAATTTTGAATTAAAAATTCTAATTTTGTAACTGAAAAGACCTCACGTTTTGATTTGAATTGTTAAAAAAAAAAAAACTATGGCAGACTGTTCCTGACCCAACTTTTGATCCATGAAAATGGTGCTTTAAAGAATACTATCACCATAACTACAACATAATTTCCCAAAAAAACCTTTATCAACAGAATTATACACTTTCATCACCATGTTTCGCCACATTTCACATGCAAATCGTCTCGATTCGTTCGCGATTGCATCTCCATTATAGTCTATCTCGTTTTAGAGATTGCTGCATTCAAATCAGAAAGTCTGAATCTGCTTTTATAGACAGTCTTAAAATTTCAAACAATTAGTTAACGAATTTCACGTGCAATGCAATTCAGGTAGCAACCGTTGACACTTAACCTCAGGTTAAAATAGCGAAAAGCGTGCCATGTGTGTTGTTTACAATTGAATAGCCGTTAGGTTTTTATAAATAAGGAATTTCCCACGTAATTGCCTTTAAAGTTACACAACTAAAACACCTTTTGTTTATTTTAGAAGTATAAAATTAAGCACGTCTGGAAATTGGAATTTAGAGCCTCTTAAATTCATTTTATCTTGAAAATTTCAATGACGAAGTTATGTTAGATAAAAAAGGGAGGAAACATCATTTTGAAAAACAGCAAATATTTTTTCAAAAACTATGTGCCATAAGGATGTA
The DNA here is from genome assembly GCA_000239455.1 of Strigamia maritima. Taxonomy (NCBI): domain Eukaryota; kingdom Metazoa; phylum Arthropoda; class Chilopoda; order Geophilomorpha; family Linotaeniidae; genus Strigamia; species Strigamia maritima. Next base: position 303,809 of record JH431612.1, on the reverse strand, counting down.
CATTAACTTCCATACACAGCAGGCTTGCTGGGCAGGAAAGATGCCCTGTTGGGGGTGCATTTGGAGATATGTCAGAGCTTCAAGATTTGCAACTTCCTCGCTATCTATCTCTTGAGATTGATGTTAGAATAACATTTGCTCTCCCAACTCATTCCTAAGATGAAAAAATGTCCCAAAAAAAAATAAAAGTAAAAATCTTTCCCACCCAAAAAAATTAACAATTTATATCATACATATGTTAATTAACTTGCTTCTTTTTTATATTGAATGAAATGTTATACATTTATTCATCCCATAAAAAAATTAAATAAACAGTATCATTTTTTTATGTATTAAATTATGATTAACAGCGATTTTATCTCGCATTTTATGGTTTTTATAATGTAAATTTGTAAATCCCGTATATAAAACTGCACATATAAAAAATGCACATACTTGTAAATAAATTTCATTCTTCTTTGCACAAATTCCAAACAATCTTAGGTAGTATTTCTTTGATAACGGCTTGAAATATTGCATCGAATTTTCCTTGCTCCTCGAATATAGATCCCAGAGGTCGTTGGAAAGGAATAGACACCGATTGGCAATTTTCTCTCCAGAGAGGCCAGCCGAGAATTCAACCCATACTGCATGCAATGACCCGCTCTCCTTACTTCTCTCACTTTTCTTAAGATGCTTGTGTCATTGGCCGAAAGCAATGGACCTGAATAAGTAGATCAGGGAATTGAAACCCTTAAGAATCTACATTTCCTCTTTGATTAGTGTAATGGTAGCTTTTAATACCGTTTCTTATTCAGCGTTGAAATCCACTTCACCTGGCCATAGCCCACAATCAAATAAAAAATTCTATTAAATTTAGTCCCGAATGTAAAAGGGGGAAAAAATCAAGAAAAGGAAAAGTATAAAAAAGGGGTCCATATGAAACTTTCTGTTCTGCTGTATAAAGCAATGCGGAGAAGTTAAAAAAAGCGATGGAAAAAGGGGAGAAAAAAATGTAATTTTTCATCCAATCCAACACTTACTAAGTTTTTTTTCTGCCTTCTATCAGATGGTTGAGTGGAGAGAAGAAGTTAATGTGAAATCCAATGTTCTTGGATTGTATCCCAGTTAGTTGTACACATCTCTTGGAGTTTGCACAGGTCACCATGGATCACATCCATCACTGCAGTGTCCACACACTCTTTTCAGGTTCAAGTAACTCGTATACTCAAGCTGCTTCTCTTTTAACTTTCTCTATTCAGTTTGTTTGATTATGTTTTAGAAAAACTTTTTAGTTTACATTTTAAATTAACCTCAAAATAGTCAACATGATGCTAAATAATTAACAAGTTGCATAATTCCTCCAATTAAAATTCCATATATTACAATTCTTCTTTCTTTGGTCTTTCTTGGTGAGACAAATCTCACCAACTGAGATTTTAAAGTTACCACTAAGTTAAAAATTACAAAAAGTAAAAAACTGATTAGTAAATTTCTTTGTTCAATAATAAAAATAATAAAAATTGAAGATACATTTTAAATTAATTTTCAGTAATTTTTTCTTTTTTTAAGAAAAAAAAAAAAAACGTATAACTTCGTATAGCATACATTA
>JH431612.1:273586-300376 GCA_000239455.1 Strigamia maritima | reverse complement strand
AGTGCTAAATTTCTTGTTTGCACTTTATTTTATAGTTTGTCCATTCATAGATTCAATCAAATGAAAAAAAGAAAAGTTTATTTTCAACAAGCAAACATAAAATTTTAATAATATTGATATTTTTTTAAACGCGGAACTGTTTATAAGAAAGAAATCCATACATCCACTAAGTTTACCACAAAGAGGAAGTTTGTACGAAGACTGCACAACAGACTTGCTTACTGTCACAAAGTCCTGACCCTTATTGATTCGTGTGAAAAATTTACTGTATGCAGGGAGCAAACTGTAAATCGTTGATTTCAATCAACATCTGCTGATTGAGACAAAATTGACTCAACAATTTCTCCAAAACCAATAAAAAAAATTTTAAAAAAAATAGTTGTCACCTTGTAAATAACCTATTCATCCAAAGAGTTTGTCACCAAGGATACCAAATTTTAGAAATAAAAAAAATAGTAAAAAAAAAAAAAATAACAAAAAAAATTACTTCTCTTTACTTTTTTAACTAACAATTTTCATCCAAATAATTAACCAAAAAGAAAAAAAAGTGTAAATTTAATTAAAATTGGATCAATATTTCTTTCTATTCAGTATAGAACAGAGAAACATTTCTTTGCTAATATCAAAGAACTGCGACCAAGTAAAAAGTTCTATTAAATCGAAAAAAGAAAAAGAAAAAGAAAAAAAAAAAAATACAAGAAAAGAAAATCCTTTTCGAAAAGGATTCACAAAAGCCCCATTTTTCATTCTTCTATATATAGAAACATTTCAACTTCTCAATTGTATGTTTGGCTGGTTGACTTAAATATAAAAAGAAGAACGTCAAATGCACTTACCAGAATGTTCATCGATAACTGGAACACTACCAAACACTGTCATATCTGCTGGAATCGCATTCGAGATAATTAAAAGTATCAGACCGAATCCAGTCGGGCCCATACTCATGAGCTACCAGGTTCGAACATTACAAAATATTCAGTACACACACTTTGCGAAAGTCCTGTTCCTCAGCGAGCACTCATTCAACTGGGTCCACGAGCTGGAGGATCCAAGGGAAGCATTACTCCTCCCTAGTGGTACTTCACTCAACTAGCAGGTCGATAAAAACCCAGAGGCCTTTTTTTTGCTTGGGAAAATGGTTAAGGTTAAGAGATATCGCGACACTTTATCGGTGCAAGATTCTCGAAAAGTTGAGATTTATATAGCTCGAATCACTTATTATTGCAATTGCCGAGTTTCACCTATCATTTAAACATTATACTGTACTTTGTATTTTCCCAAGTCATAACCACTCAGCTTTCAACATTTCAGTTTTTTTTTCACTATTTTTTTTCTTCAATATTTTTCTAACATAGAAACCACATGGAACTGGAAATGATAGATTTGTTAGAATATTTTTTTTTTATGAAATTTTTTTTTTTATTAGAGAAAGTAAGAAATATTATCAATAGGGGTGCAGTATCAGTTTAGTACTTCCCATTTCGAATCCCCAATTGTGGATTTTTAAATTTTTTATATAAACGGCTTATAAATACAAAGCTGAAAAACTTCCAAAGTTTTCAAGCGTGATGAATATGTCCTCTATTATTACAAGATGATTAACATCAACAAGCAGATCTCAAGCTGCTTTATCCCCCATATTAGCAAGCGTCATTTGCCCATTTTCATTCATAACTTGTCATTGTTAAGTTATAAAAATGTAACAATCCTGTCGGAAACGCCACTTGTGGCGACATTCACCGTTTTAAATTCGCAAACAGTTATGATAAAAGTGCTATTTTATCCACAGGTTGGCCGACCTAACCTAACCTGACCTACCTAATGTAACAACCACGATGTCGAAAAACTGAGCGCATACGCAGAATCCGAAACAGTTTTTCTTCTGATATCAGATTTCTTCGTCATCTGTAGGTACCTTTATCTTTTTTAAAAACCTAAATTTCTTGTACTTTCCTTCCCTATTGCATAATGCATCGGCTTGAAAAGCCCAAACATACTTCATTCCAATTTATTCCATCTCTTACTTCGATGGTATTTACTGGCAACAATTTTCCACTTGCATTCACTCTTAAATCCATCTTCCCATTTCCTACATACAACCAATAACTATAATTACACTGTGCATCATTTACCCTAACATTACCCTCCATCATAATCCCACCAAATTCAATAAAAAAAAATTAAAGTCACGTCATGTCATTACAACTGCTGAAAATCAATTTAAAGCTTTTACACGCCTCATTTCCACTTTCATTCTCAATTTGCTTTTATTCAAATCTCAACATTTTACACAGTTTAAAATGTATCAACAACTAAGTGAGAAATCGTGTTGTGGTTATAAGACTCATAGGGGGGTCCGTAATAAGTGGGTGGCGAGGCAATAACCTAGCCTAGCATTTTTCCAATTGGTCACACATTTTGCACAGCCCTTCGCCACTTGCACCATCTGGACTGACCAATGGTCATATAGGCTGATACAATCTGGCCTACGGCCAATAGATGTCTAAAGTCCAGTCATTACCAATGTGCATTGATGGCATCAGTGGCCCAGTTGGTAATCACTTGGGTCACATCTGTTATTACGGAGGGGTCCATTAGTGTTGTCTTTTCATGATTGACGGATGATATTGGTGAATCACGGCAGTGAAACATTAAAAAAATGAACCACCAAGAATGAATTAGTCACTACAATCACATTAGCTACCGCCACCGTATATTTTCTTTTGATATTTCCATAAACTAACATCAACCCATAAAGCTGGATTCACACACGTGTTCATACCAGCTGTAAGAAGTAGCAATAACGCCAAATTAATGCTTAGTTCACACTGGTGTTCACACTACTCTGTAACGTAACGCAAGGAGGCTGCGCAATGCATTGTGGGCTTAAAAACGCAGACGTAGACTTAAGTTCTTACTTCAAAATCGATTTTGAAGTAAGACGTAACGTAGCTTAAGAACTTAACGTAGCTTAAGAACTTACGGCTAACCAATGAGAACACAGCTGCCTCTCTCATGAAAACGAGATTAAATGAGAAATCGCGTGATTTTTGGCCTCCATTGCAGCAAGCATGGAACACTCATCACAAGTAGATGGCAACTCAACTCTAGAGAAAAAAAAGCCAAGGAAAATGATTTTGATCGCAGATGAAGTGAAATTGTGGTGAGTGAGCGTGAGTGAGCTTCGCGAGTGAGCGCGAGTGAGCCTCGCGAGTGAGCACGTAGATGTGATTGTTGTGTTTTTTAAACCTAAAATAAATTTTTTTGACAGTTTCTATAGTTTAAAATCATTATTGCTACTAACAGTAGCAAATCATCTAATAATTCTTCCTCATCATTCATTTCTAAAGTAGCCATTGTGAAACTGGAATTTAATCTGGTTTTGGATCTAAATCCAATCTATTCTGATTGGTCGGTTTACATTTACTTAACGCAAGCAGTGTGAACCAAACCTTACGTTACTTTCCTTAAGTTACGTTAATTTTCCTTAAGTTACGTTACGTTACGTCCAGTGTGAACTAAGTATAAGGGGCATTGTGGGAAGGAACGTAAAGCAGAAACCTCAACAAAACTCAACAAACAAGTAAAAAAGTAACAACAGTCTCCTACTGCTAGCCTATGACCTCATAAAAAGCATTTGACCTTTAGAAAATGTCAAAATGACAGAAGATGGATTTTATCTGTGCTGTAAAACATTTATTTAGAGAAAACAGTAGTTTACAAAGTTGACTCTCAATTCTGATATCCCCTGAAGTCAAGAAGTGTCGTTCTACACTTCTATAGCTATTTACATTAGGTAAGTTCAGTTTGCGCCTTCCAAAGTGAATTCTTTATCTTTGGTACCATATGTATCTTTCGGCTGGCGCCTGGTAGATATGATAATTTTTTCCAGGAAGCACCATTTGGAGATCTCTTCTTGCTTACATAGATTAGCCTACTTCTACTAAGTTAATTAACTAGATAAAACGAACGTTTTTCAAGACTTATAAATTGATATTTAAATGTTTTTAAATTTAAAAATATTTAATTTTTGAATTTGTGCGGTGATAAAATTATGTTATAAGAATATTCAATAAGTGCAGTAAGTGCATTGAACATCGAATCGATTAAACCGATTATGTTAATTCGTTCAAGTTATGTATCCATTTTCAGTCTTGCACTCACTGCTCACGACCTTTAACCTTACTTCCATAATCGGTTTAATATTGAGTGCACCGACTGCCAAAAATAATATTCTCTATACAATTAACAAGATGGACTATCTAAAAGTGCATCAAATCGAGCAAATGTAGAATCGAAACTTGAATTCAATTTATTTTATGAATAATAACTTCCTGTTTAGACAAACTGGTAATCACCGCAGTAAAGTTAAAAACTATTTACCTTTACAAAAGTTTTTAAGATGTTAAGAAAAAAAATTCCAGGATACTTCACACTTTGTATGAGATAAGGCAAAATGGAGTGTGAGTGTGCGCACTTGTCTACTGACAGCTGTCACTTTTGTTGATGGGAGGATGCCATGTTTGTTTGCCTTTTACTGTGTACTCAGGTGGCAAGCAAAAGGGAAACCCGAACCTCACTTACCATCACTCCACTATTGACAAGAAAAAGAATATTTTTTGTCATATTTTTAAGTGAATTCAAGTGTTGTTCATCGACAATTAAAAAAAAAAAATCTGCCGAAATGATTAATTTTCTAAAACATCTGAAAGCTATTTTTTTAATTCACTTTATTCTCAGTTTTCACGTGTCATTAAACTAATAAATTTTTCTCTGTACGACAGAAAAATATGGAAATTACCCATTGCGAGAAGTCATTTCGAGTTGCGTCAAAAACAGAACAGAGCTTTTCAATTTGAAAGTCACAATCATTTAAGTGACGATATCAGCGAGTAAAATCTCCGCTTGACATGTCACATATATATAAAACTTGCAAAAACATTTTCCTAAGTTTCCATCTGAGAAAAGTTTGGAAGAAAAGACAAGCAGACAGAGGGCAACAGACAGGGGCAGGCAGTGTAACAGGAAATGTCAAAACACGAGCAGAAAAGAAAGAAGAGACGTGAGTTTGGTCTTGTATCACATGTTGTTCATGTCACTCATTCAATGATTGGATTCGCTCGTACAATCACGTTCACCGACCGATTGTTCTCGATTAATAATTCAATCAATAAATTATTAATAACGACGATGCAGATTGAGAAACATGTTTGCAATCAAGAAAATTGATATCAAAAACGTTAGAAACCTTCAAAAATCTTCTTTTTTCTTCTTCTCTTATTCCAGTTACTCCTTACATCATAATTTATTTACAAGTTTCAGTCCAACTAGATAATTTCTTCTTTTTTTTAAAAAAAAAAGGAAAAAGGTAATTAATCCTAAATGGCAGTGAGGAATTAGAAGATCATGTTTGGTGTAGTGTTGAAAAGCTTCTTTGAAAGGATGTGAAGAAAAAATATTCAGTTAAAGGCTGTATTTACTGTGGTGTTGGGATTGTTGATAGGTTGAGAAAGCATTAAAAATTTGCACCCATAAAATGAGGCGTAGACGAGTTATTCTTAGCTCTTTAATGATGATGGCGTCATTAGGCAAAGTAGATACAGTTTCTGTTTATCAAGAGATAATTGTAATTCAAGAAGAGTGATGTAGTATCAAAAGAGGCCAGATCCCTTATATCCATCTGTTGATATAAGTAAGATGTAGTTTTGTTTTTGAAAATCACCAACGCTTGATATCAAAAAGTGTGCTTTGCTTAAGTGACTCTCCCGGTTTCTTCCTCTAAAAACCAGGATAAGTATAAGTCATTTTTCATCCTTAAACAATTCTCTTGAGCATATGAGTTATTTTGATCACTTCTATAGTAGCTGCTGACTATGCTAAATATTAGTCGACATTAATAAAAAGTGAAAACAAGAGAATGAGCACTATAAAAAGCATCTTTCTGTGTCTTTTGTTATGATTCACTAAAATTTGCAGCCGATACGTGGTCTTGATGGTCTGATAGTCACTTAGTCAACTTTTAATTTAAGTGCATTTGTTCCTAACTTACATTTTTAAACTTATTTGTTCTGTAAGTAATATGACCAGAAAGGAATTTCGTACGAAATTGAACACCCAAATTTGAAAATTCAATTGTTTTAGAGTGCCCTGTTCCAAAAAAGATTTAAAAGCACGAAAATAATCTTTAATTCATCATCAATATCCTATTTTATGATAACATTTAAAATATATATGTATTATCTTTTTAACTAATATTAAACGACTTAAACTGCTTTTTGAACTCAAATTAACATTCAGAAAAGTTTTGATTTAAAAAAAAACTTGCAAGTTAAAATTGTGAGTATCTAATCACAAGTTATTCTAAATAATATCAAATAATCCATTGTTAAAAATGTACAACTGACGTCATGCCCCCTTCCCCCACTCACTTTTATTAATTCGGCATTGATAAAATGTGGCCGAAGGTGTGGGCCAACATTTTGAAATTTAATCCGAAATTTTGATGTTTTAAAATGACAGCCTTTGACATATTAATTGTTTCCATTAGTATACTCCCATAGGTATCAATCAAACTGAATAAAACTATAAAGATTAGTAACTCACTGACAATTTAACGATTAATTTAACTAAGTGAATGTAAAAGCTAATAGGCTTAACCGTTAATTAGAAAATTAATGCTCGCAAAGAAATAATGAATTCGCATTACTTCATTAAGAACAATAAATCCTAGTAAGATGTCAATTTATACTTAGTTGATATATATCTAAAGCATTCCTTTCACCTCGTGTAATCAGTTTAGTCAATCTGTGAAAACTAATTTCCACTCGAGACATCATGAACCAAAACTTTTTTCCTTCTGTTTTCCTTACTTCATTTGTTTGTTCAAACAAAGTGGAAAAGTTAATGACATTTGCTGCAGGTGGCGCCAACATCAAAACCTTTTTCTAATCTTTCCAGTCTAAGTACTGGAATAAAAGCGGAAATTTAACGTGGTTCAGCTTGGAAACGGCTCACACAGGACAGACAAGACATCCTTAGAAAATCTAAACATTGAACCTTTTGTTTAGGTTAGGCTTAAGACGAATTTAATATTGTTTAAATGAAACAATAAGTCCAATGTCCAGTATTGTAGTCGTTTAGAAAACAAAAAGTCAATGAATCATATTTTTAAAAAATCTAATCAAAGCTTAATTTTATGCCTCATCAAACAAAGAGGCAGCAAAGATGACACTATTCAGTAGACCATTAATTACAAACTGCAATTTGGTATCATCCGTAGTGACCTTTGACCACTTCATACAACGTATTGAACTATCTCTGATGTCATCCGCCGCTTTTATGAATTCTCTGCAGCCAGCTGGGACCAGACATTGGATCTGGCAATAGCCAGTGGTCATAAAAAATGGGGAGGGCTACAACAGATGAGGCCACGGGGCCTCACTTTACCCTCCCAACCAACTTTGTCCCTCGAGTAGCTCAGCAGATGCACAAAGGGGAGAAATGTTTACTTCAGCTCTGGAGAATATCGCGAATAAAAGGGGTATATAAAAGGTTTTGCTATCGGCTTCAATTGTCAGAGCAAAACCGAGAAAAAAATGTCGTTCAAATTTTTATTTATTACAATGGTCTCACGAAGAGAATTCTAAAATGTTTCAAAAAAAAAATTCTTATTTTTTTTAAAGTTAAAAGAATTTTTTTTTTTTTACTCAAGATTTTATACTTGTTAAAATTTATACGTCAAACGTAAGGATTTATGAAGCTGTCCCGCGTCGTTAGGCATGTGACGGATAATTAAAATCACCTAATTTGAAGAAGAGAATTCAATTGTAAATTTTTCTTTTTTTATAAGAATTTTAAATCATCAATCTGCTTTAAATATCAATATCTATACTACATGTTTTTTCTGAATTAGCAAAAATTGTTAATTCAATATTTTTTTTTGTTTTGTAAAATATTGATTTAAGTTCAATCATTATCGTAATCCAGCCATGTCATCCAGAAGACAACAAAGCAAAATGCATTGTTTATGCAGCAGTCATTGTGTCTGTGCTATTATTTAGTCATTATACGCATGAGAAAACAGCAGCTGAGATAAGTATATTGTTAAGACAAAAAGATGTATGGCAACTTCTGTTTATCCGCTCAATTTTATTTATTTTTTTGTGTTTTAGACAAACTCACAAATGAACATCATTTCCAATTCCAATTCCCATTTATATTTCAAATTCCCAAAAAAAAATGAAAAAAAAAAATGAATAAATAAAATTTGGCATAATATCGCATTCAAATTTTTCAATCGAAATTAATTCCGATTAATACATTACAAACATTCAATTTGCATTCCATTTATTAGAAACTAAGCTACAACTTTGCTAGTCCTAAGTTTAAATTAAAAGCGACAAAGCACAGAGGAATTTCCATTCAATCCAACCCTATTGACACGCACCCTTTCTGCAACAAATCGAACTAGTTCCCAGCCCAACCTATCAAATTACAAACCTTTAAGTTGCCCGATAAAACATTCTTCGGTAAAATTACACGGTCACGTGTACGAAATAACTTGCAGAATAAAAAGAAAATTGGACAGATAGAGAGAGGATTCCAAACTCGGTTCTCCATTCCAACAGTTTACCTCTAAATAACAATGATTGCGCAGCAAGTATTGCCAAAACAGACAAACCAATTTCATTCCGAATCAATTGGTCGTGCTAACAGAACGGTATCACCTTTACTGCCATCAAATATTTCCATCTCCCATCTTAAAATTTCTTCGGCCCTCCCACAGACTGAATGACAATGACTTTCCCTCTCCTGTCTGTTTCTTTTTTTATCCTTCCTCTTTTTCTTCTGATCTTACAAGTCAATGATGTGCTCAGCATTCACAATGAGCTGCTTTTGGCACACAAGTGAAGATCTCCTAAATGTTGCTAGTTGAGTAAAAATAAGAGATTCCTATTCTCGCGTTCACTCCCGCAAAGATTTTCGTGATACTCGGTCCCTGGTGAACTTTAAGTGACTTGAAATTGAGTGCATTTATTTGCCCGCTTTCGATCTAAATTGGACTTTGTGAAATAAGATGATTATCCTTCAAAATTTAACTCGTATTTCTTAAAAGCTACAATTTTATCATCTTTTATTATACCGTACTATTTTCTTCTTCTTTTTTTAAAATTTTTATTCAAATAAACGTAAAAAAAAATAAAATGAAAAGAAATAATTGATTTGTGTAAAAAGAAGATTAATAAACTAACTTATTTTACCTGGTAGCGTCTTATTCTCCCTGTGGCAAGCCCATTTACATAATAAATAATTAGGATGTTAAAACTTTAGTTTATTCCAATGTTTACGCCTTCAGCTCCGCCTCGCATCATTAAAAAAATAATAAATTGTTTGTTTTGTTAGAATTTTAAGTGGTTGAATCAATTCTTATAGATAGATTCTAATACACTAAGGGGTTGAAAGTGTCACATATGACGCACAAAAAGAAGTTCTAAGCATAGTTCTAAAAAATAACATGAAACTTCCATTTGGGATAGAATATTCCAATGATGAGTATCGGATTTGTGCTGCTCATGCGCAGTAACCAACCAAATTGTTACTATACCTGTTTTCAGCGTTGGTTTGAGAGCTGATCTCTGCCTCCGATAATCAATTTTTATAATAAAATAAATAAAACGATCAATTTTCAGCGCCATGTTGATTTTCTAATCAAGTCAGCAATGAATTTTACGACATGTAAACAGGTTTTTCTGCAAATTTTGCAGTAACAGATTTCCCAACAGTAAAACTTCATTCCAAAATGCAGCTGTTATCCATTTTATTTCACTGTCCCTCAACTCAGTTATTCTATTATTAAAACATTTCTTTTAATTGTTATTACAATTATTATTTAAAATTTAAAAAAACAACCGGAAACAGTTGACAAAAAAAAGTTTTATACCACAAGTTAAGGGTTAATAAGCGCCATATTTAGAAGAAGTTTCAAGTGCAATTAAATTTCCTTTCCTAGTAATAACATGCAATGCTCATATTAGCCCCCTGGTGTGTTGTGAATGAGTTAAGTTTCCTTTTCCTCACTCATTTTCACTTTTTAAAATTAAATGCGGCTTATCTCCAATCCTCGAGTTATATAATTTATAAAATACTCCACGTTTTTCCTTGCACATTTACTCTTATCATTTCTTCTCCGAGAGTGCAGCGCACGATAATACTCTGCCGCAGTTGATTGCAGAAAGAAATAATCTTATGATGAATCCCCTTGAGAAAAGAACCAACTCCTAAAACTATGATATTTCCTAAGCAAATCAATGGTGCAGAAATAAGTAACCGCCTTGACCGACCTATATATCAATCTGATAGACTCCACGGCGTCGTTTACTGCAACTTGTAACCAACAAGATTCATTTTAGCTCCAGTCTGTACCGAGGAATGACATTTCCCCCACTAAGGAGATAAAAAAACTAAAAAAACATGTCAATTTTTTTATCTAACCCCATTAAAACGATTTTTCAACATTTTGAACTTAAAAATTCCATACTGCAACATCGCAATTAACTCAAATGTGAATCACCACCAATTATACCGGTATATTAGAAAAATAGCATAAAAAATGATAACCATTGATAACGCATTAATTACGCATTATCTCACTTCAATCTTGCTCTCTTTCCATTCTCGTTGCCTCATCCGAATTACTTCTTGCTTTTAAACTCTCGCTCCACTCAATTTTTTTCCCGTTTTTATTACCCCATTAATGAAGTACAGGTGACAAACATTAAACTGAATAATGTTACTAAATTTCTTTGCCATGACGTCATATCCCCTTTAAGTTTTACTATTTATCTCTACCAGATCGACCCTTTCCCCATCCCAAAAACTGTTAACAATCCCCTTGCCAAAGAGGGTGAATTTCAATACCCGCCACTTCATTTTTGACGCTTTAACATGCGCAGAATGCAAAGCATCCCACAGTCTGCAATGGTTCTATGTCCATCTGTCTGCCGTGGGGATGATAATTCCAGTTAACGTGATCCACTTTTTTGTGAAATTTGATCTCTACGTCCCACCAACGTTTATTGAAAGGAAAAAACTGCCAACAAAGATAATAACAAAAAAGAAAAAGAATTTTCGTTTATTAAATACTTTTTTTTTCTCCCCCGAGAGAAAAAATAAGTTGTAATAGGAAAAGCAAGAGTTTTCTAATGTGATGTAAATTTATTATTTCTGTAATTGTTTTCTTCTTTGGGAAGAAGAATTACGACACTCGACAATTTGATTACGAAAACTAACTTCATTAGAATATTACTTTAATTAAATTGAAATTAGAGAGAAAACAAGATTGTTATTGGTGAATTATAGAGGAGGAAAACATCAGGAGGGTAGAAGGGGGCATGTAAAATGGTGAAAGAACTGCGAAGGAAAGGCAGGAGGGACGCTTGGTTGCTGAGCAACCACCAAGAACTTATGGCTGGTATCAGGTCAAGGTGACAGGATGTTGGCGTGGAAATGTGAGACGCAAGCAACCACACACATCCAGATTACACCAACATTCCATTTTATTATTTCAACTTGTCTCAATTAATTTTTACTCCAATTTTTCAATTTGGAAAAGTAGAGAATTTAAAAAAAAAAAATCTAAAACGTTTCTTAAAAAACCTAAAAGTTTCTTTCATCTCTTAAAAGACTTCTTTGTATGGTTTGTTTTTATTGTTTTTTGCATTTATTTGTATTTGCATTGAGTAAAAAAAGAAAAGAATTGAAAACCGACTTTCATCTTTTAAATTTATTTTCGGTACATAATCTCGATGCAAACATTGGGAAATCAAATCCAGATTAGTTTTAAAGGCTTATGCTTGATTTGTCATACAATTTTAATGTATAACATTTGTTTTTAAATTACAAAATGTATACGGCATCGAGTATTCAGCCGCTCATGAGAAGCCCCCATCGGCCAAACTAAAAGCAGTTTTCCGTTCACTCTATCAGAACAAAATTTGATACGAAACCGATTTAATTTGTGTAATGCAACTATGTATTTTTCACTAAAATTTAAAAATCATAAATTAAATGCAACTTCCATTTACCAAACAATAACAAACTTTCAAAAATTGATCTAACGTAAAATCTATTGATTCAAACAAAGCCGATAAGTTAAAACGACTTAAAAAATGTCTATCTGCTTTAAAACCAACCTTTCTTTAAACTAGTAAGTTAAAACCAAGTTGTTGAATGCAGCTATGGTTTCCTAATAATAAATAAAAACGAAATTACCTTGGTTCGTCCCAATCAAATTGTGGCATTTGAGATACATTTCATGCAATCCAAGAATAATGCACGCAGCAGCAAACTAAAGCATGTAGAAAGCTTTTCTTGATGATACAATCGAATTACCATATAGTATGTTGAAATATTATGCTGCTTCCATCAGCTGGCTTTTGGTGGCGCCTAATTGGCGGGAAAGGTAGCACCAGTGCATTACTTAACCCAAGAGGAATAAATTCTAGTATCTCAGCGCGGATAACTTTGTGGTTTCAAATTCTTGCACACAAATTCAATCAAGTTGCAGCACATTATTGAAAAATGAATGTTTCCTCCTTTTTTTGCATATAGAAAATTTGTATAATAAATTATTGAATTTTTTTTTTCTCTTTGAAGAAAATCAGAACCAGCAAACATTGATTTTTTCATTCATCTTAAATTGATAAGACTTGCGATAGATAAACTATAAAAATTTAAAAAAATCGCAATAAAAAAAATTCCTCAAAATTTTCTCAAAAATTTATATTTCTTACCACACGTACCACACATGAAAAATCTGCAAAGCAATAAAAAAATAAAAACGTGACTTCCTGCACACGTTGGATGACAATTAATTTGCTCATTAATTACCGAATGACAAATGGCATCGGGGGAAGTGCCTCACGCGACCACGCGAACTATAACAAGAAATATAAGCTAAGCTGGGGACCACACACAATGCGGGATGGACACCCCTACTAATAACTGTAAGCTAAATAATTATAGCAATGGATTTGGGTTGTAATAAATTACTAATTGTGGAATACAGTACCGTATGTCGTGTCAAAAATAGGAGGAAACCCAATAGCCTATTTGCACACATAGAATGACTGCCTAGACATCCCCCACCGCAACTATTTCCTTTCGTTTTTAATGATATTATAAATATTTAACTCCAAAAAAATAAAATTATGCTCACATTTTCCACAACCTTATATACGATTCCCCACAAAAAAAATTAACACGAGACATTTCACAAAAAAAAATCAAGAATTTTTTCAGCCATACACATCTGCAGTTGTGAATATGTAAATGAATTAAAGGTCAGAGAATGATATTAAGATTTAAATTTTCAAAAGAAAAAAAAGTTCCAAACGACATAGGAAAATAGGGATTTACACATGGTTGCGCATTCAAGCAGCGCGCATATAAAAATGTAAATGAATTCTGCAAATCCCTCGTCACTCAAGTGGAATTTATTATCCTTTACGAATATTTATACATATAATAGACCACCAACAATTCCTTAACCTCAACAGCCCTAGCATCTCACCTCACGGTCCCAATATTCGCACTAAATCAAACAAACACAACACCTCTACTAAGCTTCAAAGTCTTGCGCCATCCACCGAGGTAGGGCGGTTGGATTCTACTTGACTATTATGCTTGAGGCTACATGGGGCTATTGTACTGAATCCCAGGTGTTTGGGAAGATCAACCACACAACAACCTAAACCAGTTCACACATCTCCACAGAATACAAAAGAAACTCGAGTTAAAGTGAATACACCTAACCGTCAAAGATGAGAAAAAAAATACATTAACTTTTTTTTTTTTTATATTTAATTCCCACAAATCCCATTTACAGAACCTAATATATTTACTTGGAAAGGAGAATCAAAGCCGACATTTAGTTTCTAGCTACTAAATTATTGCGGATATAAAATTTGAGGACTTTTATGTAGGGAAAAAAATTATGATGGCATAGAATCCTAACCCTATTTATCTTTACAAGCGGGCATTTCCTGGTATTGCAGGAAGCAGTTCATCACCGCTTTTAGTGCTCACCTATGGATGATAGTTAATTGTTTAATTCATCCTAATTCTTCATTTGCCTGATTGTTACATTTTGAATGTAGAAAAAAAATCAAATACCGTATATACTCGCGTATAAGTCGACCCGCGTATATAAGTCTACCCTGACTTAAAACGGGTCAAAAATTCGACCCCCTAAATTTTATTTTTTTATTATTTTATTTTTTTAAACTTAAAGCGACTATTGACCCGCGTATAAATCGAACCAAATAAAATTTAAAAAATAAAATAAAAAAATAAAAAAATAAAAATAAAAAAATTTAAAAAAAATAAAATAAAAAAAAATAAAAATAATAAAATAAAAGATTTGGGCCAAAAATCCTCGACTTATACGCGAGTATATACGGTAATCACAATTTTTAAATCCTCTATAAAGTGTTAACGATTTGTTGTTGTTCTCTGAAGCTTAATAGCAGTGTTTGCTTTTGCCCCATTAGAAACAAGTTTAAGGATTAGTTAGAAGGGTTTGGTGCCGATGAGGGAGCCACAAAATGTAGTAAATTTTGTCTTATTTATTAAAGGGTTTTAAAGGGACATCAGATATTTTATAGCTGAATAATTTTTGCCATCAAAATAAAATGATTTTTATTTATTTTTTGGAACACCTTGATTAAAAATTATTTTGTATCTGGAACAGCTTATTTGAGATTGATGAGGGACATTGTTGGCCGCAGATGGCAGAACGCTGTTTCTGACGTCACAGTTGATGATCTCCATGTTAAATTACAGTACCGTTAAATCGCGCAATTCTCGATTTTGTCTCGTTTTTATCTCTCACTTTTTCATATGTTGTCGTCTGCTCGTTTTTACAACTTCAACTTTGAGTTTTAGACCTTTATAATAGTTTTCAAAAAATCTTAAGGGTTTTAAAGGCTGCTTGATCCAATGGACCAATAAAAACTGTAATATCGTAAACCCTTTAGATTAAAAAATATTAAGACACTTGTTTCGTTGTTTTAGTTTTGTTTTGTTTGTTTTTTTTATCAAAGTTTTTGCCATATAAAATCTCCATTTTCGAATGATAAACAAAGCAAATAAAATATTAACTTGAAATTTTATTTTATGCGTTGCACTTACACTTGCACATCGTATAAAGCAGGTTTTTCGTTCCTATTTATGTTTACCTAACCCCTTAATAACACGTAGGTGAACATACCTCCTGAGTAAGCTCGAGATTAGAGAGTTACTGGCACATAAGACCCGATGGGATTGTGGTCCACAAGAAATAGCTTCATTTATCCTTCACCTTGTTAGTTTGTTTTAGGAGAAAACCAGCGAAGGAGAGTTCATTTTTTAAGGTTGATGTGCTGCTAAGAAAATAAAAGGTGTCGTATTCCTTTCCTAATCTCGTTACAAGTATGGCAGATTTTTATTTTGGTCTGGTAATTAGATAAACAATTTTCGGAGGGAAAAAAATAAATTGCAATTTTTTCCCCATGCATTATGTAGCGGCTGTTTTAATCATTAAAGAAAAAAGTAGAATTAAGGGAGCGGCAAATTCATCTTCAGATTTTTTTAAAGAACACTATGTCGTGTTTAGGGCATAAAGCCGATGACTAATGGACAACTTCAAGGTTCTACTCAATGTAGTACTGATGTAAGTGGCTTGAGGGAGCCACTCACACTAGATATTCCATTTGCAAATACTTAGCCGCTTTGATGCTGCATGAATTTTAATTTTCTGGTAGGTTACGCAACAACAACTTCGTTGTCAATTCCCACATGGCGGAATTGGTTCCTCGATTTTTTTGGTTTCGCCCCTTCTACACTCGTGCCAGCGGAACGACGATATCTGACAGTTCATAGTTTTTATTTCATATGTGCCGTGTAGCATACTGTGCAAATAGCATAAGAAAGATCTTCACATGTGGGACGTGGCATATTCAAAAATCATATAAGACGAGATTTGAAAATCTCAAAGATCTGTAAACATTTATAAAATTTGTAAAAATTCTATAAAAATGATGACATGAATTATGAAAAATGTGTTTATTATTGCAGTAAGTTTTGTTGTTTAATGAATAAACACGTCATGACTTGTTACAACACGCAGACTTGATTCTAAAATAAATTATAAAAACAATGACGCTTTTCGACCTTTCGGTCACGGTCGTCACCACGTTTTGAATGTCTGCATTTCGGCAGTCAGAATAAAGTGAAGATGACTATGTTGCCCTTTATCCTGGTAATATTAAACTCTCATAAAACTTCATTTCTAAGTGTGATTAATGTACAAGTTAAAACTTGCAATTCAAATTCCCTATTGTGACATCACGTCACACTATTCCTTTAAATTATAATTTTTATTTATGGCCTAAATTTTCAACACAAACTTAAAATAATCACAAATTAAAGATATAATAAAATATTTTTTAAACAGCCCATTTGTCAGGATAAAATTCCTTCCTTTTCAATTTTTCCCACAGCTCCCATCTGCCAGTTTGGTAGAAAAGCTGCTAAATATAACAATACGAACAGCAAATCCCAGTACTTGGAATTTTACATAACAATTCTCACCTTTCCTATCCCTCTTACGTATAAATTCCCCATTCCCCTCTCTTAACTATTCATTATTTACAAATTTCCACTTTAATAAAGAGATAAAGAGGTGCAAATTTAATTAACCTAGACTAAATTGGAGAGAATTAAATACGAATATTCTGTACTACAACACAGAAAATGTCACACGTGACGTGGTAATTGAATTATGAGTGAGCTACACGTTTGGAATTAAAAGAACCCTCTTGCTATACACTTGATAAATTGCAATTAGTCAACTATTAAACCTCTTTTGTATGAGCTGGCACAATCTCGAAGCATTTTGAAGATAAATTTCGTAGCGTTATAGAAAGGAATGCCGATGAACCCTTCGGAAAAATTTTTCTTCTTCCTAACGTGACATCAAACACTTCTCTTGTCATCCTGAATTTGGGTAAAAGCCCAGAAAACGGGTGTTGGATTGGAAAATTGAAAGTGATCGAAGCACGTGCGATAAGATTATGTTGCTATCGACTAAAGTCAACATTTTTTTTCTTCTTTTTGTTTTACTAACGGCTTATTTTTGTTGCGATTACACATGAGGTTGATAGTGCATCAAAGTGTGTACACAAGACTTTAGAACAACAAACATTGATCTTTTTTAGTAAACAATATAACACTAACACTATATAATATTCCATCAATGACATGTATCAAAAAAAAATTTTTTTATGTTAATAATTTTTATAAAACTCGCTAATTTCATCATATTCCCTTTAGTATCTATGAACAAAATATATTTTGTGCCATATATATATAGCCGCCTTTCTTTATTCCCCTAAAAATTATACCGCAAAGTAAAAATATTCAAATCAACAAGCTCGAATTCTTGCATCCTTTCACTTAATTCATCATACATAAACCAAGCATTTTTTTATAAATTTAAACGGACGTAACCCTGAAATTCAAGCCTAATGAAGTGAATGTGGCTATTTGTCATGTGCCAATTAAAAGTGAATGGGCCGTTTGTACGACGGTCACACAACTCATTCGTTTTTATAACCCATTCAATCGACAAAGTTTCATGATGTATTGAACCCGGTCCACTGGCGTGAGTAAATATGCCAAGACAAATTGCTCAAACAATTTGCTTAATGGTGGCTGCATTTGTATTTTTACGGTTATTTATTTAGCTCAATTATTTCCTTTCCACTGGGTTCCATTTTAATTGCGCGTCGTTTAGCTTATCAAAAATGTATCACAAATTTCAGCCAATTTCTGATCAAAAGATTCCTTCAATTCATTCACATTCAGGGTAATTAATTTACCATTCAATTGATTACAAGTTCAACACCTGTGATTGCTCACGTAACCTTTCATTTCGGATCAATGAGCCTGTTTCCCAGATATTTTTCACTAGTAAAATCAAGCTTATCTCTTCGGAGCGAAGAAATCTGCACATTTTTCAACATTTTGAACACACTGTTTATCTTTTGCGCCTACAGCTTCGCTGCACTTCAGGAACAAATAAAACTTTATTTCTCGTTCTTCAAACGCAGATATGAAATTGGTATATAACAATTTCAAATTTTTTCGAGATTACTGAAGACAAATTTTTCTTTTTCATATCAAAAACGTTGTAATGCTGCCCAATCTTATAAAAATATTTTTAGGCCAATTTTTGATAATAAACTGTCAAAGAAAATTGATTTTAACATTTTCTAATAAAAGGATCCTTTTATTAAAAAATATAAAATATATAAACAGAAACTTTGATCTTCTCCGCTCGGAGTGTCAGTCACGTGCCAGATGATAGTGTTCTGAGTTAGAGTTCAGCTGAATACATCTGACTGACTATGATCACGTTTCCAGTTTTTTGTCTTTTTCAGCCATACATACAATTTATTGATCCGTCGATTAAGCATACATTTTATGATATTGTATGACATAAAAACAACTGATTTGTTGATGATTTTCATTCATAACAATTTTTATTTTAACTCTACAATTGAACTCAAATTATATATTTTTATTTTTTTTAAAAAAAACAACTAAAATAAGCTTCAACTTGTAAAACAAATTCCAATTTGTAAACACATTAAAAACCTTTTTTAAATCGTTCCATTTCAAGTGGTTTCATCAAAAGATTTTCATCAACTGAATTATTTTACCACATAAACTTTGACAATCTTCTTTGCTTCAGACATTGGCCGAATTCCAGTAACATGTCGACAACAACCCTTTTGACAACCCCAATTACGAGATAACGAAAAAACAAAACAAAAAAAAAAATAACCGAAGAAGACAAAAGCAGCAAAATTCCACGATGGTGTTAAAACAAAGCACGTGAGGAATGTCTGAGCACAAGTAAGAAAATAATTTACAATCAATCATGGTTCCTCCCTCACTTCATTGGCACTTCCTCTTTTCAGTATGTAAAACAAGAACTTACCACTGGTTTTATGTTGAACTTGCTTGTCAGCATGCAAAAAATAGAATCAACTTCAAAGGTGGCAAAATGGCAGATTTACGATCGCAGTTCATTTGTAAGGATGCGACTTGTTAGACAAGTTGACTGCCATGTTACAAGTAAATAGGCTGTGATTTTAGTCGAGGATGTGTTTGCAATGCTTTAATGAATGAATGGAAGTGATAAATCAGTTTATTTTTAAAGCCTTTGTCAGCTTATACTTGTCAAGTTATTCTCATAGCATCTTTAATAAGTATTTCCTTTGTTCTTTTATCTTCTTGTTTATTTTCTTTCATTCTCAGACCTCATGTTTATGCAAATTGCTTGTAATAAATAAAAATTATTTCTTTTTTATATTTTTATTAAATAGTTTAAACATGTTTAAACTTAAAGCATGTACATGCTTTAAGTACTGGAAATGCTCAATCTCTTCTAATTTACCCTTTTCTTTTTGTATTTAAACCATGTTTATCTCTGCTATACAATTTACACAACGTCAAATTAAAGAATTTTTTCTGCAACGTTGCGTTTATGAGTAGAAATTACGAATTGACCAATTGCAATTCTTGCGAGCGGTTTACATGCAAGTTAAATTTTGCAAGCAAAGACACTCGCAAGCAAATTTGGTTTTAAAAAAAAAATCTAAATTTTTCTATTTCTTTTTCACGTAAACTGAGTTTTTAAATTGCTCATTTTAAAAACTTTGCTTTAAAATCGATTTATTTTTAGATTTACAAAAATGTTAACCTTTTAATCCGCAGTATCTTAACTGTATCCCATAGATTAGTTCTCCTCTCACAGCAGGAACATCACGAACAAGTAAAAACTGTCACATAATTTAAATGCTTTTATTTTTACATAAATTGGAATTGGAAGGTTGGAAAATCTACCTAATCTCCACCGGCAGAGAAATGAATATTTTACCCAAATCTCTTAAAACATTTCTTTAAGTGTATGAAAATTTAAACCAAATTGATTCCCAGGTCCCATGAAGTTGTATTAAGCTGTAATAGTACGTATCTCTGCGGTGGCAGCCATCCACAAACTATTAATGCAAACCACCCTCATTTGTCAGCTGCTTGCGCGCTGCTGCAACACTTAACACTTTAGATATGTTCGCAAATTCAAGAATAATAACCTTAAAAAAATAAAAAGGTCAATCGTGCGGAGTGT
The DNA here is from genome assembly GCA_000239455.1 of Strigamia maritima. NCBI lineage: Eukaryota > Metazoa > Arthropoda > Chilopoda > Geophilomorpha > Linotaeniidae > Strigamia > Strigamia maritima. The sequence goes on along the minus strand of JH431612.1, from coordinate 280,143 downwards.
TCATTTTTTCCAATTAAAAATTTTGTAAAAATCATCTACTCAATATTAACAAAGCTTAGTCAGGTTTTTATATACGCAGTGCAATCAATGACTCACAAATTTTAATCTTAAATTCGATGGATTAAAATCTCGAACATGGAACTCTGAACCTGATGATGTCAGTTTCATAATTAATTAATGTCCTTAAAATTAAGTAAAGTAAGTATCAATTACATTCTTCTTTAACCGTATATTTAGAAAAATATGGTTTCACAGAATGCATATTTGCATCACTTGTGATGCACATGCGCAAAGTATAATTTTGCCTTAAGACAAATCTATATAAGTTCGGAAAAAAGACCCAACTTGTGCCTTATGTTTTAAGTGTCTTTTAGATGAGTACTTTGAAAAGTAATGACGTAAAAACTTCATAACCGCCAGCCAGAAAACACATGAGACACAAAAGATGATTTTAGTTTTAAAGATGCAGATTAAATGCATTCAAACGTAAAATACTTAATCTTTTGATAAACATTTGAAAGTAAATATAGTGTTTTTAGATTTTTATATAATATCAAAAAAATCCTAATTTTTATCCCATTGGATTAAAATGATGAAAGAAAACTTCATACTTTTAACTCATATAATACCTTTCTTGGGTTTTTTAAACTAAAACCTTGCCAAAAAGTAGGGCTCTTTCCTCTAGAAGGTCATTTCCTCACATATTTGCATCTAGATAGCTTCTTGCTTCAGGTTCTAGGCTAAAATTACAATTTTTCCCCCCAAAGAAATCCTTTTTTAGCATAAAAATTAGTTTGATACGTTCAAAAAGAAGTCTAAACTTCAAAAAATGGCTTAAAATGACAGGTAATCATGATAAACTTTTACATTTCGGATATTTACATCAATTTCCATTTTCTAAAAAGCAAATAAATAATGGGGGAGAGGACATTTGCTATCACCATTCGTGATGCATACATAGCTGGAAGCAAGTTTCAAGAGTTTTAGTTTGGACTCCTCGCACCGCATTGCTTCGGTTCAAGAGCCAGAAATCACGTATAGTGAAATATTGATTTGGAAACCTACACGCTATTGCTACAATATATCACATTAAATTCAATTTCTGGCTACACATTTCATCGTAAATCACAACTTGTGTGTACACTAGCGATATTAAGTACATTTTATTTTGACTAATTAGCCAGCTTCGAGTTAGCCCTTAATTTAGAGTAATTCCCCGCGTGAAAATTCCCAGCAAATTGAAAACGCCTAAATTACCAAAAGACGTGTGAGTTGTATTGATTTTTTTCAATTGCACATCAGTTTAGTGGATAAAAAGCGTTGCAAATTAGTTTAAATCTACTTTTATTTATATTTTTTTCATTCCAAATAGAGGAACTGGTAGCACTTACTGATAGATTTGAAAAGACAAGGGGACTGAGGACTTGTTTTTCACTAAGTTTAACAAAACAAGTCCGTTATAAGTGGAAAACAGAGTCATCAACAACTACAGAAGAAAAATAAGCAATTGCACGGCATTAGCATTCGGTAAATAGTAAAAAATAAAAAATTAAAAAATTCAAGACCAGCTTGAAATGGGTAATCGCATGGTTTCTATTAATCAAATGCAAATTGCTTGAGTGATTTACGAAACGTTTGTCAACGGGTAAAAATAATGATTACTCACTAAAAGTCATCACAATAATCCGTAATGATGCTTATGTTAGGGGCGTTTAGTTTGTTTTGGAATTTTTTCTTGGTTTTCTCCACGCAATAACGGTATTTACGTCATATTTCAAGAAGTCGATTGCCAATTTTCTGGCGCCAAGATAGATTTCCATTAGATCAATCGGAAATATGACTTGTATTACAATTGGCAATGCAACAAATATTATTTCATGCAAAATAAATCAATTTGGCATAAAATTTTGTTTAAATTGACTTTAATAAAGTATAATACAAACAGTGCACACCAGCCACATCACCAAGTCAATAATAATAAAAGATTTGCGCAACTGAAATTTGCACAAACTTATCAACGTATCATGTATGTACGTAGATACGTTAATACGTGATTGTTAAAACGTACAGATCTACGTAAGAACTGAATTTATACGTTGGTCCAAACGTTCATCGCCTGAACGTATGAACGTATTGTTATGCGCCATTTGCAAGCCGCCATTTGCAAAAATGACAAGCCGAGCACGCGGTAAAGACAGAGGACGCAGTATTAGAAGCCGAGGACGTGAAAATAACAAACCATCGCCGCCACCAGCAACAACATACCACCACCATTGACTGCAACGAGTATTTGAATTAGGTCCGAGTGACACTAGCATTAGATCGATTGACATCACGTTGTTACGTGATTTTTTGTTTGCGCAAACACTCATCACGTATCAACGTAAACGTTGAATGCTTGAACGTACAAACGTATAACTTTTTTATTTATACGTTTGTACGTTCATGCGTACATACGTTTTTGTGATCAGCGCAAATGCTCTAATAATTGTTACCGTATGGCAATTTAAATACAATCTTTGAAAATCAACAGAATCTGTTGATTCCCACAATCACAAACAAACCGAATTCCCCTTCAATGTTTCCATAAAAAGAAGTTTTACAATAGTAAAATTTTTATACTGCAAAAATTTCCAAGAAAAACAACTTTTTACATGAACCAAATTTCTTTTCTGTCACATGACTCCTTCAACTTTTGATGTATCAGCAAATTCACAATGAAAGACCTACTAGTGCTCCATGTGCATGCGCAATGTACATAAAATCCGATGCTTCTAAGAAGTATTCCATTCCAAACAAACAAATTTATTTTCTAAAACTGTGATTTGTTTTAACTTGCACTGTGTTTAGATGGCAGAAAATTTCCAGAGACTCAATGTTCCAAACTTCCCTAAACTTCCTTGAAAAATAAAATCCGCTCATTTTGGTAAGAGCATCGGATTTTCAATATTGCCGACGCACAGAAGGCTTTTATTTTGAATCCGATGTCACGTGTAAACACGGGATCTGTCAGAAACTTCAATACTGAAAATTCTCTTCGAAAGAAATTTGCAAAAAAAAAAAAAATTTACATGCTAACAAATTGTAAGACATTCCAAGTCAAATGCGTTTGTTCTGCTTTCAGATTAACTTGAAACTCGAAATTGTTATTTTTTTAAATTATCACAATGAAATTTACTATCTGACATTCAACTTTAATAAGGTTTCCCAATATTTTTTTATTTCACTGTCAAGAAAATAGTAGAAGTAAAAAATCGCTTCCCGACAGATGCTGGCTCTAGATTTGGTCTATTGTAAAAAAACATTGCAAATTATTGTTCACACATTTCATCTATTTTCACAATTACATTCCATATTCCTATAGAGATTTCACTTCCTCTTGGGTGATTGAAAAATCAAGCCAGCCAATTGCCAATTTACTCAAATCTAGAAGGGAAATTGTGTATTTTTTCTCTCGCTAACGATATAAGTAAATTCTAAAATTTTGTATTTTGTTGGTGGTTTTAAAAAATTCAGACTTGAAAAATCAAAATTTTATTACGTCATAAAACTTTTGTATAAATAAATAAATAAATAAATTAAGATTAGTTAATACTACAACTACACTATGAAAAATTTAAATCCTCTAATAGAGAGCAGCCTTCCTGTCTCAGTACAGCACCAGGATTAAATACTTCTACAGTGAAAATGCTGTTACTTGTTACGAGTTATTTCCATGTAACTTATTTGATACAAATGAGAAACAAACCTTCCTCATAATAGAATGATACACATCTGTAACAGTATTTCACCAAATTTATTTGATTTTATGCAAATACAACACTCACGTCATTAAATTAAGTGTGCTTAATCAATTGATGAGTACATTGATCAAATGTAGGACAAAAAAAACAAACAACCCGAATATAGCCTAAAGAATTTTAGAACTAAAATCGAATCGAGGTCTCCTGATTGCTAGTCGCTGGCGAGTTACCTTGGGTCGCTGGTCAGGTACATTAACCAATGTTATCAAGTCCCCAACAGAACACGAACTAAAAGCCCTTAGCTGAAAAACGAATGTTACTTTGATCTAAGAAGAAAAATAGTTACTGGATGTAATTTCAAATATTCGTATGTGTTGTTTATAATAATACTCAAACAACAAACTCAGTTATGGATTTTTTTAATCGATTAAATGAGTTAGTTTCAAACCTGTAGTTTATTGTGAATTGACCTAATGGTTTATTCTTTTTCATCCATTCATTCCCTTCTTGTAAAATTCAATATTTTAAAATTGATTCTTTGACTAAAAATCTTTCTCAAATACAAGTGTTATTGTATCTGCATCTTTTAAGCATATGAATTTGTAGTCTTTTTTTAAACGACGCTTTTCAGTTTATTATGAGCATGTCATAGAGTTTTGAAAAATAGAATTTTGAGAATAAAGGATAAAAGAGAAATGAATCAAAGAGGTTCTTGCTAGGTAAATATGTAATCACGGCTGCAACACTAAACAAATGAATGAAAACTCTAAGTTGCTTTTTCTACTTTCTTTCGAGCCAACAATCGATTTTGTTTTCAAAGACAAAGGTAAGTTCCTGTTCTCACACGCCAATCTAATAATGAGATTCTTAGAAGCAATTAGGCAACTTTTTTATTTCCTTCTTCGCCCATGTATGATTACGCTTATAGAATAGAAGTAGATAATAAAGCTCCAACTAAGCTCCAAGTTTTTGTCATAAAAAATTTCTCCTCAACTAAATATACAAAAGCTTAGAATAAAAAGTTTAGCCAAATCAGTAATTTTAGACTTTTATAATTGAATTATACAATAACAAACACTTAATACTCTACACATACATACTGGTAAGCGAATTACATGCTGTAAGTGCCATAAGTTCATAAGCTAATAAACTTTACAACATTACTGCTGGATTGTCTAAATAAATTCCAGTAATTCAATTTGTACCACACTATTGCTTTAAATTCCCATTTATATTGTTTTGTAGAATTGTTACATTGTTCTGGCATCCTCTGAGAATATCACCTCAGTGGTGCCTTAGTAATTGTACATTATTTCGTGTTGCGGAAGAAGCGATTGCTGTCTCTGTGCCAGCAAACCTCTCCTTCCTTCAGATTATCAGTTCCCCATGGGCAGTTTCGTGCTTGGCATCGTCCGGTCAAACCAGACTTCCAACCTTATCCGAGCTAAAGTAGTGCCACCACATCATTCAACCACGCTGAGATGGATCTGACTAGTGTTTCTACTTTAATCCTTCCAAAGCCTTGTTGAGTACACAATTGACCCAGGAGTATTAAAATATCCAAAGCGCAAAGAGGAAACACCTCAGCCGATTTCAGAGTTTGAATCACGGACGGTTCTAATTCGATAGCGATAGGATTTTATAGTTCATTTACGATGTACCTTTATCGTCATTTTTAATCTTTACGGCGCAATTATAATGATGGGTTTTTTACCCAGATAACGACTTAATTGTATTGTTACATAACAAAGTGCACCACCTTACTGTATAGCCTGGTTCTCATGCACGCGTACACGCATCCGTCATGCGCTAAAGCGTAAACGAATATTTAGTGATCTTCTTCCTGGTTGTCAGTTGTCACATACATTTTTAATTGAAAATTGAAATTATAATCTACTGTAAAAGCAGAATTTATACAAAATTTTCAAGCTAGACTAAAAGCATATAAATAACTCATTCATTCACACTTGATTGAAAATTCTGAGATAAAGAGCACTACAACACAATGAACTTATTCTCTTCTGTTCCTTTTACGAAACAGTACTTGCAGTGGATCTAAAACGTAGAAAAAGTAGAAAAACTGATTGCTTCTCAGAGACATAATAAAATGAAATCGACTTCGAAAAAAGACAGTAGGTTCATTGAATTTGAAGAGAAGAAATTTCTTACTCTTTTCTTACTTATATGAAAATGACTTATGAATGAACGCATTTATTTGACAACAGAAGAGCAGCCAGCATGAGTATTAAGAACTTCAGATAAAATCCAAAAAATTGTGCCATCTTAACAACCGATTTGATCCAATTTAGGCAATGTTGTGATAGTTTTCTTAGCAAAATTTTCATCAAGCAATTATGAGATCATAACATCGAAAGTTATCTTGATGCTTAGTTCCCAGTTGGCTGAAACTCCGGCAGAAAATTCTCTGCTGCAGAAAATTTTGAGTGTAGAAAGCAGCAGTGTTAATAAATTGCTTTCCTTAGCCGGCATCCACTTTTAAATTCTACTTTTCTGCATTTTTTTGCCCACTTTTCAGTCCACATACTTTTCTGCAGCAGAAAATTTTCTGCCGGAATTTCTGCCAAGGGTTCCAGGTCATAACCTCGCCCGCTAAACCTCGCCGACAAAAACCTAGGCGACAATAACCTCGCCAACAATAACCTCGCCCGACAATAACCTCGCCCGACTTAAACCTAGCCGACAAAAACCTCGCCAACATAAACCTCGCTTGACAAAAACCTCGCCTGACTTAAACCTAGACATCAAAAACCTCGCCAGGACATAAACCTCGCCCCACTTAAAAAATTAAAAATT
>JH431612.1:240168-273566 GCA_000239455.1 Strigamia maritima | reverse complement strand
AAAATAAACAAAAAATNTGAAAATTTAAAAATTAAACAGAAAATTTGAAATAAAAAAAAATCTTCATTCAAATTATTTTTTTTAATTTTTAATTTTTAAGTGGGGCGAGGTTTATGTCCTGGCGAGGTTTTTGATGTCTAGGTTTAAGTCGGGCGAGGTTTTTGATGTCTAGGTTTAAGTCGGGCGAGGTTTTTGTCAAGCGAGGTTTATGTTGGCGAGGTTTTTGTCGGCTAGGTTTAAGTCGGGCGAGGTTATTGTCGGGCGAGGTTATTGTTGGCGAGGTTATTCCGCCTAGGTTTTTGTCGGCGAGGTTAAAACCGGCGAGGTTTTGACCTGATACCCTGCCAAGTGGGAACTAAGCATAAGAAATGGTTCAGTGTGTCGACCGAAGATGAGTAATGCTTCTTCCAGCATTCACGGTGTGCGATAACAAAACACCCAGCACTAAACTTTGATTGGCATTGCATGTACAATTAAATATATTCTAATTAAAGTTTCCAATTTAATTAGAAACTTTGCCTCTTTAAATTCAAATCATCTTTATTTTTAGTTACTTTCATATATTTAACGCTTTTTAATTTTACACATACGCGAAACTTTATGAAAACACATTAACTCTACTATACTGTTTTCATAAGCGCTTACAAAAACATTGCATCACTTACCATTACAGATGCTGCACTGTTGCAAGAAACGAATCATTTTTAATAGGAAAAGAGGCGCAGAGATATTAATATCATAAAACCTGAAAAGAAAATGAAACTCAAGGACCTGATGTCACAATCTAGCTCCAAGACATCATCTCCTTTTTTCTTTCTTTCTTCTCCTTTTACCCCCTCCCCCACTGCCAATCCCCTTTTGGTGATACTATTCTCACTATTTTTTTTCTTAGTTCTTCATTACATTTTCTCTTTTTCTAAAACGAAATGAAACTGTCCTCACAAATGACTTGGTCTGACCCTCTTCATCTGTTTCTGTTATAAGTGACCGGACTCGAATGTCGAGGAGGACGATGAAAAACATAAAAACCAAGAGGGGGAAAAATTGGTTTAATCCAATTGCAACTACATAAAAATAAGCCCATACATCCAATGAAATCTCGTTAAAAACGAACCCGATGTATTCCAATGATTAATCTCCAAATGTATGTGCGATAGATACTGTTTGACCCAAGTCACTCATTGCACATCGCATTATTCCAGTAAATTTGTTTTCTTAACTAATTAAACCTAAGTGAATGTCATCACATGTTAACGCACAATTTAATTAAAATGGAACTTTATACAATTTCATGGCTCACGTACAAATTTCACTTAGTTTAATTAAAGCGCTTAAATCATCGCTCATCAGTTTAAATGCATATGAGAAATAACGAATTTTATTTCCTATTACACATTAACTCATTCTTAATTTCTCTCTCTTTCTCTAATGTTATACCATTTTAATCACTTTCAATTAACATTAAATACTAAAAAATCTAATTTACCATTAACGTTTTTTTTTTTAAATGCGCTTTATTATCGGTGTATCCTTCTCAATTTGTTCAATGGAACATTTTATAGAGCCATTCAATCAGTCAGCACATAATATTCGCCACCAAGTACAGTTCCCCAAGCTGTCAAGATTGCTTCAAGTTTCTCGCTCTTCCGACTAAAATAGCAAAGTTGACAATTTATTATTCCCAGGTGAAGGAACATATAAACTGAAGAGCCGAAACCTGACGCTACGTGCAAACAACTCTACTTAAACTTAATGGCAGTATGAAGGGAATTGAAGAGAAACATCTCTCAAAATCCACAAAAATGAATTGTTTGCCTTAATTTTGTACTTAAAACTTAGCAAACTTGAGGATTTTACGAAAAAATCCATTGACGCAATTGTTTATCTTTGATATCGCTTTTACGCCTTGAGGTTTAATCTTTTTCCCACAATACTTCGCACACGTTCACGAACAATAGAGGGATTTTATACGCCGCCATTTTGCTCATAAAATTCATGGGCTCATTAAACCTAGATTCATAATAAAATAATAAATAAGTGTACCAGTTTGCTAACAAAACACAAGTTGCTAGAAACAGTATGATCAATAAATCCTGAGAAAGACCAGTCAAAATCTGCTGCCATCTTGTTTTCAGGCTTGTTGATTGCTGTATCTGATAACTAGCACGAGTCAATCTCGTCAACCACATGTGATCTGGCTTTTCTCTGCAGTATGTGACAGGCATGCTGAGTCAATACTTCCAACTGATATTCAGTTTATATATGTAACACCGATAGTTCAACAAAAAAAAACAGAAGACTTTCTCAGAAGTTTTCAACGAGTTAGAAAACCCAATACAGAAAAGTTTACAATGGTTGCCTGGAGTAGGAAAAGTGACGGACGACCACCTATTCATGCTAAATATAAAATTTTAGAAAAATATGCGTCTTAGTAAAAGTCTGTAGTTCAAATTAATTATTCCTGGGCAAAATCAATGTTCTCTATTATAATTTGCAAGTCCACTACAGTGCAACGTGATGAAAGGGGGAGGGAATTTACAGTCTAGTGGGTCTATTTTTAATGCATTTGATGTACTGTGTTTCCCTTTAACTGTAATTACATTACAAATTCAAAGAATTATTGCAGAAACAGGTGTAGTAAATCAGTCCTTGTATAAAAATAGATGTTATCCTACCCTTAATACCCCTAATTCTCTTTCCACTTCACCTGTTCACCTCTATCATGAAAACAAACTTGGGATTAACGACAAATGAGTCAAGAAAACCTCTGCAAGAAACCAGTATTGCAACAAAAAAAATAAACTGTAAATAATAAACCAATAACTGGTCACCACTCTTACTCACCAATCTGACTTATCAGATTTCTTGTCACATTATGACGCGCATGGCCTTAGTTGCAGCATGCGCCGATAAACCCCCTGACTTGGTATAAGTAAACAAAATGCGTAATCGTATTTTATTCATGAAAGAAATGTGTTTGAAAAGATAAAAACAAAAAAATTATAATTAGCTCAGATGTTTATTAGTCACCATCTAATGGAAGATTGTTGCTTTATTTGTAAACAGTATTGAATGAACTTCCTCCATCGAAAACCAATTTGGAACTTTAAGCACCAAACTTTAAGTAAACAAATCGAAGTTTGACTTTTAAAGTTTCTTGTAAAACTTAATCTGCACTCCAAATTAATTTTTCAACTAAAAGTTCAAGCGAGCCTTCAGATCCTTTACAAACATGTCAACATCTCCGCCTACTAAGCTCCACACCCACACTTCCCGTTTCGCTTTTATTTCATCACATCATATTGCATTTAGCATTAACCCGGACAAAAGACACCAAACATTTTTCCGGCAAAACAGAAAAAAAAATTCTTTGTGACAGAAGAACAAAAGACAATTCCTATTAAGATAGCATAGACAGAAAATAGAAAACGTACTGTACTCGCAGTCACGTGACACAAGACAACTTCCTGTGGACATTTTACTACCCCTCTTATCAACTACCTATTGTTTCACGAGGGGAATAAAACAAAAGGCGTAATGAAGAAACAAGAGTAGTTGCATTAGCAGCAAAGCATGCAGCACGTGCGTCAGTTACTTCATAGGCTCGAGTAAATTATACAACTAAAACTGATAAGAAAACATACACAAAACAAATATTTAAGGCGGTGGTGTTTTCAATATTAAAAACAATAAGAAAAGTTGCCGGCATCGAATTACATGCAAATTACTCGTGTGTGACGCTTGGTTTTGTCAAAGTTCAAATAGTTACGACCTGACAATGAGTAGGAACATTTCTCGTCAAAACTTTCACACGCTGATGAAGCGTAACAAGATACGATTACATTTGTCAACGTTTTTAGATAAATAAAATTTCAGATTTCACTTTTCACGATATAGTTTTTTCAGAATATGACATCACTATGACATCACTATGACGACATCGGTACATTCGTCAGTTTATGAGTTTTTACAACTTTTCTACAAAAATAAAAATCCGAATTGACGTTTATGTATGTAAATAGTACGTTTTTCCACTATAGTTAGCATGTTCAGCGTTAAAACTCCATAACGTTTCAGTAAATCTTCATTGATTGCATTTAGCCACTTGTGATGATAAATACAATTGATTTTTAATAATAAATTATATTTGGTTTGTTATAGCAACCAATCAAAATCATGTGGGTAACCCACATAAGCTGGAAATTGGATGATATTTTTGTGTTGTGCCCACTGGTCATATAGATAATATAATTCTTATAGTGAGAAGAGATAAATTTGTGTCACCAACATGTTACCGAATGAGTCATATAAATTAATAAGCTTTCTGCTCTTATTTCCAACCAATATCAATTAAATTAACTATTTTATTTTTTAATATTGATGCATTTGTTGTGGCTCAAGTTTGGAACAAAATTCCAGGTATAGAAATTCAGTGCACATTCCAGTAAACTGTAGACATGGGACAGAAATGTGCAGGTTAAAGTTAGTGTCCAATTTTTTTTGTAGATATTAATGAAAATTCCAAATTTCTTCGAATCGTCATTATTTTTCACTAAAAAATAAATAAAAAAAAAAAGAATCGATACTAAAAAATACCCCAAAGAAATTCTCAGCCTAATAATAAAGTTCACTCAAACTATATCGAATAAGCCCTACAGTATTGTATAATATGTAACAAAAATCACAATTTTTGTATAAACATATAAAGAGAACTTGAAACAGCTGAAACATATCAATTCATTCCCAAAAAATCAATTCAGCGATTTTAAAACCAGATTTCTAGTGAAACAAATGTTCAAAATATCCATTTTGTATTTAATGTCTCCAACATCCCACCCAGCTTATCACCCTTATTTATGGATTAGCGCAATTAGCAAAAACAAAATTAGGAATAAACAGTTTTTTCAATAATATATTATAAAATACTCTCTCTCTAGCAGCTGTTACACGTCTTTCATCGTCCTTCCCTTCCATGTTGCATAAATTTTGTGTGACACACTAACACTAATCAGAATCCCAATGCTTGAAAAGATACTTTTTTCCCCTTCCTAAACTTTTAATGTCCATAAATTTCAACAAAAAAAATAATAAAAAAATAAAAATTACATCTTAAAATGTATAATATTGGTCATTTCATACGGATCGCTATATGAATTCATTGATAATTCAACAACCATTTGTTTCATCTTTTCACAGTGAATAAAACTGACATTCGATATTTGCAAGCTGCCACCATTTCTATTATTATGAAATCAAAACCAGATGATCGCAGGAATTCTACTCTACATAATGGCCAATTCGTATATATAATTTCCAATCAATATTCAAGCGTAGATTTACCGCTTTTCTTGTGCGTGTTACGACTACCTCAACGACCGTGCTTAAGTAGGTTTGGACAAATCGTAAATAATAAACTTCTCGTAAACACGTCACTGACACATCAATACGATCAAATCATAAACATGCCAGCGACACTTCGGTATGACGAATATATTTCAAGTAAGCATACCATCGCGGCTCGCCATTATACTTCGTAGATAATCCATAATCTGTGATGAAACTATTATCGGGTATTCGTTTAAAGGGAAAAATCCAATCATTTCTCATAATGCAAAGCATGAAATTTAGTACTGATTGATGTTTTCTGAATTACTATATGTAATAGAAAATATGTCAACTCTTATTTTATTAATTTAATAAACATGGACTAGCATTATTTTCAATTTAAGCAATTTTTCCTCGCCCATCAGTCAGTTTGCTTAAATTTATGGTAATTTTGCATACAATATTAAAACGTGCAATTTTATTATCAGAAACCGTTGAAACTCTAAATAAACAACACTCAAATGACTTACAGTTTCAACTTTGCTCACAGAATAATTAATTTCATTTGAATAATTATATAAAAAAAATTAAAATTACCCGGTAACTTAACCAGAAAAATCAAAAACAAACATTAAAATGTCATTATATTAGTCTCAAAGTAGATTTCACCCTTCCAAATCCCCATGTACTTGTCTTGACTCTCATTGACATCTTTCCATACCGCACATTTGTCTCTAATGGTTAAATAAGATTGTCAACATTATACAAATCAAATCCCACTCTATTTTCCCACCTTCTGTCACTCAACTCAAACATCAATTGACAGCTACCAATACTCTACATCAACTCTGATTAATGCTCAACATACAACTATCCCTCTTTCTCTTCCCCCTCATCCCTCCTTGTCAATTCTACTCCACTGGTCCTGCATAGTGAACGAGGGTAAATAAGAGAGGGGAGAGAAGGAAAGACCCTCCGCACTCCCACTGCTCCCACACAAAGAAGGTGTTAATCTTGTGTCCTGACCCTATAGCACAGTTGGTAAACAGAAACCGCCTTATTCATTGTGTTTTCAACTTCCTTCATGGAGTTCAATTCATAATGATGGCAGTTACTTCAAATATTCGCGCCTTTAAATCAATACCTTTGTATTTCCGCTCACAATAGAACATTTTCAAATAGTTAGTTGTTCGTAGTTGATGGTACAGAGGAGGGGAAAGTAGATTCTATTGGTTTGCGTTTAATTTACCACAAATTTGACTGACTTGCGCCGGCCAGAATTCAATTACCTTCCATTCAGTCAAAATTAATTTCGTCCTCGGTCCAAAACGACACATTTAGTTTCAAACTACTCAAGAAACGCACTCACTCAGCTTCAACAAACTTCGATCCATACGCAATCTGATCTGCGGAACGAGCACTCATGTCACCCGATCAGTTGACGGAACGTAAACTCTCCTTTGGGATTCCAAAGCCAACCCCAACCATTTTTACCCCAGTGCACGCAGCTACTTTGCTACTGAATATCTTAAATCTTATCGCAAGAAACGTGTTAAAAAAAGGAAAAAAAGAAGGAACATGTCATGTTAAACTTCCCACATGTAGTTGTTTGTCGTTTTCTTTTCAATTCTGTAAACGTTTTTAAAAAACGAATATTTACTTCGGTTTCCAGTTTGGTTTTGGATGTTTGGAGATCAATTGTAGAGTGTAAGTAAAGCGACGCGTCGGCGTTAATCAAAATCTTTCTCAGTACAATAGAAGAACCAAGAAAACAACTCAAGTTTCCTTGACATGAATGACGTGGGCTATGGTTCAACAAGCCTCAAGTTTCACATTTCCTGGTGAGAAGAAGTGCTCAGCCATTAGATAGACTTCTAACACGTTCTTCTATTGAAAGTTACTCGTGTGAAATGAGTGACAGATCTTAGACTCGCAATTTCACTTTGTAGAAACGATAAACGGATGGCTTCAACCATCAAGTACTTTAAATTATGGATGAATTTCACTTTTTTTTCTCAAATAAAAGATACAACTTGACTGCTGCAGGACTTTTATTAATAACAGCGGAACATGAAAAACCACTTCAACTTTTAACAATTCCATCATCGACTTCGAATAAAGTTTTCTATCTCTTTCTATGCAGCCGTATATTTATGTGAATTAAATTAAGCGTCATCAGAATTTAAATCTGCTTACTATTAACTTTTCTTTAAAAGATTAAGTGATAAAATTCCCTTACCTGAAACTAGGACTAAGAAAATGCAGGAAGTGTGTAAGACAATCCGCCGGCCGCTCATCTTCATATTTTTTCTTGGTGTAAATTTGATTGTTCGAGTCGGTTCGGTGCTGTGTTAACTTATGCACCTCACAACGATGTCAAGTCCGTTATAGCTCATTCGTGTAAGATGGGATCAGCTGCTTCTGTGCAACTGACTTTCCTTCGCGTCATGCCGCCACAACCAACCACCTACCACTACGCCATCATGTAACAGAAACGATCAACGTCTAATGTACCAGCTGCAAGTGCGGTCCTCTGCAGGAGATAGCACGCTCAAGCTTTCGTGCCATCAAGTGGCGACATCGGCAATCACAGAGATGAGGGCATTTTGTGAGTCGTTTTCTGTTTACATATTTTTACCCCGATATTATATATTACAACCGACAAAATTTAATTCTAATAATATACACATTTATCGCTTCAAAATATAAAAATTTATCAAAATGCAGTCAATATACAAAATACAAATATAAACTGTTTTCTACGAAAGTTCAATCATCCAACCCGCATAACAAAGCAGCTCCACGTTTAATCCAATGGGAACTCGGTAAATCAGTTGGGAGCAAAATTGGCAAAACGTAGTTACTCGAGTGCCCAGTTGTAGCTAACACTCCACGTCTTGAACTTGTCTTATAAAGTGGACTTTTGTATCTAGTGCCCTCGGACAATTCATGTTTTCTGATCGGTTTGAACCATACAATTGGCAGTATATCAGTTAACACTTTGGGAATTTGCTCAGCACATTTCATTCTAAATTAAATTATTCAATTCAAGGAATTAAAGAGATATAAATAAAAGAAAACAACGTTTTACGATCCCATCGAAATCCATCTGTAAACAGTCCATAACAATAAACTCCGTCAACCGGTGACGTATTACTCCGTTCTTTATTAAGAATCTAAAAATTTGAAATGAAAACTTCGAATTTAATTTGAACTAATTTTTTTAAAAAATATTTACTTGATAATCAAAAGTCAACTGATCAATGGGTAATTTGTTTTTACGGGCGAAATTCTGCATTCCGCCAGTTAGAAATGCTTGGGTAAAGTAAAACCCGGATAACCAAAAACAATGCGGTTTTCCGCTCATGTACCAAGTCTAGCGCAAATAAAATTGACAATAATTAATTCTCAGTAAAAAAAATTATTCTAAATTACTTGGAAAAATTTAAGTCTGTCCAAAAAGTCAGTGACATAACCAGCGAGAGATTTCAGTGATGGATACGATTTCTCTGCCCACATAGCAGGTATCCTTCCAACTGTTAAACTTACAGCCATTTTTTCCAAATCAGGCGACATAATCACTAATCCTTTTGTTGCTTTTTGCAGGTTTCGTAAACTACTTCTAATTACCTCTAACAATCTAAAAAAAAAATTTTTCTCTTAAAAATGTCATTTACTCAAAATGAACGTCTCACTTATTAAATCTCTCCATTTCCTGAACTAAAACTGTATTCATACTTTCATTATAGACTACTGGATATTTAAGCGTAGCAGTTATAATGTCAAATGCATCAGGTAACTTTAACAAAATTATTTTTAAAAAAAAGATTTTAAAAAAAAACTTCTTACCTTGACTAATATGTCTTTGCATGTGTCGTAGACCCTTTCACCACCTCCTTCGCCTCCAACTGCAGTCTGGCCCTGGACAAGTAGAACAGAATTGAAAATATTCTTCGTTTCGGCCAACGATTTGCTGATGTCCACGTTATCGTGCATTCCAAATATTTCTGGTTCCTGAACAACGGGTAAACTCTTAATGAACTCCACGTAACTTTCGTGAGAACTTTTCAAAGGGATGTAGTAATTTCCACTAGGGGAAAGTTTATGTCGATTTTCAGCAATTAAAGCTGGATTACAGAAGTCAAAAAGAAGCGTGTTGAGTGTTCTTCGATCCCAGTCATCAGTAACACGACCGCCGTAATTGCATTCGCCAGACATGTAACGAATTGCAACAAATGGAACTTCGTCGTACTCATTTATAAACATCTATTAAACAAATTAGCTAAATTTATGGAAAAACTACAAGATGTCTGTTTTTACGTACTTGCAACTGACGAATTGAAATTTTCAAATCAGATTCATTGAACCCATATGGAATATTCCAACCTAATGGTCCAAATCTACGCCTTTCTTGTACAATAGCGTGGAATAAACAAAGTCCAAAAAGTAGTTTTTCAAATGTCTGCAATATGAATAATTTAAAATAAAAATTTTATATAAAAAAATTAATTATTACCAAATCTTTGCCAGGTGAGCCTTTATAAAATGTAGGTTCCATGATCGGTTCCGTTGTATACGAGCCCAGTAAATTTGCTCTTATCCCTGTTGGTGGTTCATTTAGCATTTTGATTCCATTTTGCAATACAGAAACAGGAAACTAATAACACAAAAATACAAAATATTTCTCCAAAATTGAGGAAATATTTGTTGTTATTTACTTGAGACGATGGGTAACTAGTCAACCACAATCGAAACTCCGAATGAGTGTTATCAAATGTCCTCTCGTCACAAATCTTCTCCATTCTGTTCATCCAAGACACTGCCAAATGGCAATTCTGCAAAACTACCCAAGTACCAATCTCAATTGCCTCAAAAATCAACGCTTCAGCAATTGGTCCCTGACCTTGACCTAAAGATACGGTATTTAACCTATTGCCTCCCATATTTCTTTCATCTGCAAATCGGAGAAGAGCATTCATTGGATCCGCTCCAGGAGACAGAATAAAAAGTAACGGCATTGTGCAAGATGAGTCTTCATAGCTTTTTCCCAGATCAAAAGGTGGCGGCTGAATAAATTTTGGCCCCAAATTGTTAGCAATAAAATTCGTTACTCCAGGTCCTATCTGTAACACGAAGATGGGAACAGTCAATTGATATGTAATTTCAGTAGTGTTGGGTAGTTTTTTTAAAAATACATTTACGAAATCTCCAAACTAGCGAATTAACGTTTTTTCTATAAGCACCGTAGTTTTCCCAGTGCAATATACACCAAAAAAATAATTTTTTCTAACCTTGTCTGAACGAAGGCAGCGCAAAACAATCATTTGTTGAAATGAAGTCATCCGTGTTGCCCACGGTGCTGGTAAAGGAACTAAATGAGGTTCTTTACTGTCAAACATTTTTTGATATAAATCCAATTTTTCGATAAAGCTTTCCCTGTAATTGATTCAAATCATTAAAAAAGTGGTAATCTAAAACTAAAAATTCATCTATTTATTCATATTATCTACCTGAAATCTTCAAAGCCTGGCAATTGAGAAAACCGACAAATTTCATCCCAACCTTTATCCAGAAGCCAGTTTTTAGCTGGATTGGGAAAAGGATTACCTAATCCAACTCCCCCAGTTAGAAAAAACATAAATTCTTCACGATTTATTTCACTTTTGGCACTATTCAATAAAATTTAAAATATTTTAAAACACAATTTAAAATTCAAATATGAACAAATACCTACATCATTATATTGCAACATAAAATAAAAGAAAAAAGTAGTTTATCTTTTTCAAATAATGAACGACACACGTTGGAATACAAGTTGTAAGTGAAATGATCACTCAAATACCGAAGACGTTTCTCTAGAATTTTGGGCTTGTTGCTGATAAATAAATAAATAAATAAATAAATAAATAAATAAATAAATAAATAAATAAATAAATAAATAAATAAATAAATAAATAAATAAATAAATAAATAAATAAATTCTCGTAGTTTTGCCTCACCTGTTTTCGATTGAATTTACAAACAAATTCACAAACCACGTTAGTGAATATTGATACATAGGATCAATATTTGGTAAATCAGTTATGGAAAAAAATAAAACTGCACTATGCCGAGCAATTGGCCGATAGCCCAACCTATTAACTTCAATTTTTTCTTCAGTGACTTTAGCAATCTGAAAATTAAATCTTTCGTGAACCATGTAATAAAACATTTCAATCAACCTTACATTTTGCTTTTCGCTAATTTCATCTGACAGAACCTTAGACGAATCCAAGATTTTAATTGCACTTTCATCTTCTAAAATATTCCCTTCAGAGGAAGATAGTGTGTGAAGAATTTTATTTTCAATCTCTTTCAACGATCTTGTATTTTGTGCCGACTGCACTACTAATGCCTGTCGTTCTTGTTCTAATTCAGGTCTAAAATTAGCAATTCATTAGAACACATATCGAAATTAATTATAAATTAATTACTTTTCTTTTGCAACCACTATTCCTAATAACTGATCTTCCAATCCTTCCGGCGTAATCATAAAATTAAGAAGTGAAACCTTGGTAGACACATCAGGAAGATAATGTGGATTGCGTAGCTTTGTTGTTATATAAAATCGAAATTTTCTATTGTATTCTATCACTGATTCACCGAGTTTCATCATATCCAAACCGCCTGTAAAATTAAACAAAAAATAAACGTAAATCGTAAATTTCAATTTGTTACACGATGCACACCTTGTCTAAATGTTTGTTTAAAAAGTAGTGGATCTAGAGACGCTTCTAATTCTTCTCCCACATTTTCTAAAAGTACAGGTCTTCCAAACTGAATGCAATTCTCCAGAGTTCTCATATAATCGGAATCTGTTAATTTAATGAGAGACAAATTTTTCTCCTTTTCCATGTTCTTTATCCATTTATTAGCTTGACCTTGCGGATCAATCAATAAAGGCCTAGAATATAATGTAGTAATCAAATGAAAAATAAACATATGGTACTGTGTATAAGACGTTTAAATTACCATCGTCTTGATGAATAAACAATAACAGCATTATCAATTGAAAAACTATCCCGAGGTAAACCAAATATATTCCATGCCTGTATTTTAATTGGTTCGCCTAAGGTTTGACTTAACGAAAATTCTTCGCTACATTGAAGTTCTGCGCTTTTACAATATGCGCCCCACTCTTGTATACAATCGTTCCGATAACTAGCTGTAAAAGGGCCCATGTAAGCAATCAATCCAGAAGATAGTAGCACATCTCCGGGCAAATTATCATATATGCCTTGCAGATGATCAGCTGCAATCAGCCATCTACAATTCAAGATGCATTATAAATAAATATTTTCCCACCAAATCTCATCAGTGTAGATACCTGTCTTTTTCACCACCAAGTCCACTTA
Source organism: Strigamia maritima (assembly GCA_000239455.1). NCBI lineage: Eukaryota > Metazoa > Arthropoda > Chilopoda > Geophilomorpha > Linotaeniidae > Strigamia > Strigamia maritima. The sequence continues at coordinate 260,847 of JH431612.1, read as the reverse complement.
TCAGTTTAGTAGCTCTTTCTAATTTAATTGCACACTGAATCACATTATCTTCAAGTTGTTCCTTTTTATAAATTGTGTCTTTTAATAGTTGTTGCGCTGCCATTAGAGCTCCTTCAATAGCAGACAATTCGTTTCTTTTAGCAGTCAGAGTTTGCATTGTTTCTTCCAAGGACGCTTCGGCGGATGCTAATTTAAATTTTTTCGGAATCACAATCTGTAAAGAAAAGTAAACAGTATACCGTTAAGTTCAAATCAAAGTAAACACCATTTTTTAAAGTTTTACCTTGGACACATAATCGTATGTCTCCAATGCTCTAACCCATTTACACAGTCCTTCAGCAGCTGATGAGGCTTTTGCAATGATGGCAGGATCAAATTCTGGTTTATTTACATACTCATTCCGAATTTTATTAATTACCTGAGGCTGAAATAAAACCGTTTTTTTAATTTTACAAATCAAATTGGGCATTATGTGTAATCTTACTGGTATATTGTCCTTATCGTATTCCCTCAAACTATTTAGAAAGCCCATATCGCCCAACATCCTTTTCGAAGGACCCCAATAATCGAAAATCTAAAATACAAAAATACCCCATAACAACATAGATAATTATTAAATAAATAAATATTATGCTCACAAATCTTCCAGCGCCTGATGGGTCTTTAATTTTATCTGGCCTAATTTCTTTCATAACACAAACGGCCTCCAACACCAATTTCACTACAGCAGGTGGTTGCTTCATTGATTTAACTACTGTTATATCCGCTTGCTTACAATTTAAATGAAATAAAATGAATAAAATTGTATATTTTAATGTATTTTTAATTGCTCACTTTCAAAGTATCCAGGGCTGCAAGTGCAACTTCAAACGCTGGAATTGCTAATGCTAAATCTCTTTCGCACTCCTCCTTTAAAGCTTGAGCCTGAGCCGCATCATAATTTGCAGCCTCTTCATCTTGGCTGACAGCATACTTTTTTCGAGCCACTTCTTCAGTTTCGAATTCAATTTTCTACATTATAAGACAAAATTAACAAATTATTTACTAAATATTTTTTATATAAATACATCGATCATTTTTTCAGTTTCAGCAGCGGCAACAATCAATTGTGGTTTTAACATTTCCAGTTGAACTTGCATTTCTGCAACTTGCTGAGATGCAAATGCAAGTTTTTCTAATCCTGTCAAATACCGTTGCTTTGAACCCATGATTTCGTCTTGTTTTAAATTTAATGTCCTTTCAAAAGTGACAATTAACTCCAAATACGACGATGGTGTGATATAAGTGTAACGCCCCAAATTCGCTAAAAATCTAAAATATAAATATAAATATTTTATTTTTAAGTTTACACATAAAATTTATTAGAAAATCTCACTGTATGGATAATTTTTCAGCACTAGTGTGAAAATACTGACAAATGTTAATACATGCGGCTTTCTCAGTATCTAATAAATTCAAACTTTGAAAATACTTTTTAGCTACTTTAATCAATGCATCAGCTGGCCATACCTTAAAAACAAAAATAATTTGCAATTTTAAAAAAATGTATTCCAAACCATAATATATCATATTTACCTGAAACCAATCAATAGTGCAGCAATTTACGAGTGATGGAAACATTCGCAAGCGATTTCTAAACGCAGAGCCAACAGGACTAAATGCAATAATGATATGTAAATTATATTTACATCTTCGAACAAAATAAGTAAATAAAAACATAGAAGAATATTCTGTCCCTTTTGGTTGTCCTAATAACGCAAAAGGCCGCACTAACTGAAAAGAAAATTCTATAAATTAAATTGAAAACAATACCAAAATAATAGGTACCTCAATTATTTCAGCTTTTTCGTCCGATTGAAAAACGTTCGGTACTTCTCCCGAATTCAGAACACTGTCAATATCTTCTAAAAATCCTTCCTCCTTAATTTGAGAATCGACCATCAAAAACACAGATGACTTTGCATAACAACCACTTGTTTTCAATAATTTCTGGAAAATGAACTTAGGTTAGGTTTAGTATATTTAATTGAAATATATTACCTTTAAATCATCCCTGAATGAATTACGATCATATTGCTTGGTTATTTCAGGTTGAAAAATGGATTTGAACTCATGTAAGCAGCAAGGCGAGCTAAAGATTGACGACCACTCCCACCAACACCTACCAATAACGCATGACCTCCAGGACTCCGAAGTACTCGACTAATTCCGGATAAGTGTTGAAGAGCGTATCTATATTTTGAAGTGTCTCACTGAATTGTTTTTCTTTTAGCCTACTTCTATTTATCAAAATTACCTAAACAGCACCATGTTCATGCGAGTCTTTTGAGTTAAATTATGCTCATCAAGCACGGAATCTGCTACAATTGCAAATTCATCAATACTTAACACCTCATCATATAAGCGCTCTTCTCGTGGTATATCTTGGTTCATGTAATCGCCGAATAACAGACTATGTAAATTATGCTCAGTGACATTCTATATAAAGTAAAAAACCAAAAACATTTAAGTGGTAAAATATAACTTTTTTTATATATAGTACTTTAGTAGTAGAAAGATGGTCAAACACAGAGTCAAAATTTTCCTTTAAGTAACTTTGGACACATTTCTTGACCAATCTGAAGTGAAATAAGAAGTAAACAACTTAAAATACTTGCAACTCTTAAAATGTTATTACTAACTGGAAAAGCCAATGCCTGTCTTTTTCATCAGTTAAACGATCATAAAATACACGAAATACCTCGTGAACCCAAAGTCTAGATGAAAAACAGAAGAATTAAATATTTCTTATATTAAGCATCGACTATAGTCTATACCGGATCAGCTTTCGCTTGTACGTCACAGATTCTCGCTTAATTAAACAGATGCCCAAAATAACCCGAGAAAAATCTCGTAAATTAAATAAATAATGTGATTTTGCAGGTGTTGGCAATAAATTCGCTAAAGCTGATTTGTAAATTTCCAGAGTTGCTGTCACTATGGGCCCTATTAAAGCCATTGCATCTGGAGGAAATTCATGATCCTAAAATAAAATAAAATAAATTATGTGTACTCAAATCAAAAACTCAATAATTACTTTCATATACAAAGTCATCAGTGTATTAAAAATTCTGTGCATGGACTCATCACTAAACTGATTGATTGCAATGACACTAAAATGCCGAGTTAATCTCGGTGTAATTGGATTCCTACCACCACCAGGAGGACCCATTCCGAACATAAACTGAATATCTTGCAATAAAATTTTGGTGGTGTCTTTCCTGTCAAACCTAAATTAAAAAAACAAATAAACAATTTAAGTGTCAAAACCTTATAACAATTCCTTACCAATTTTTATGATCAAACCACTGCCGTATCAACTCAATTGGTGGTTGAGCACCGTAAGTTTCCACAACAGGCATATTTAGATCATCAATAAAAAAATAACACGTTTGCCAATAGGAGGTCCAAATATTCCTTTTCGTCGTTTGTCCAAACGAGATATAATCAAATCCTATTTAAATCAATTTGCTTAAATTATACTGCGATTCGATAATTTGTGTCAGCTCTTTACTTGGACTTGATTCGATGTTGTTTGTGCAGAAAATGTGACAAAAGCTGGAATAAATATTTCCTTAGAAACACTATTTAAAAGCTTGTTTTGAATGTAAACACTTTTTCCCGTTCCAGTTGGACCAACCAGTAACAATGCTCTGTACAAATAAATGTACAAACGTGAGTAAAATAAATTACCAGAAACCAAACTCATTTAAATACCTATCAAATTTTACAAAAAAGTCCATCAAATACGAATATCGAACAGTGTCTACAGTTGGTACAATAATCTCCTGAATACTACCAGCAGATTCAGACAGATCCAGTGGTTTTACTAGTTGAGCCCAAAGCATCCACTGACCTTTTAATCTGTACTGTAAATGTAAAAACAATTTCATTTCATCAAACAAAAAATTGCCGTCTACGAGACTTACTTCAAAAAAGTAATCATAAACAGTGTTGTCAGTAGGAAACGGAGGTTCTATTCTTCCGACAGCAGCTGGAATTTTTTCCTTTTCAAGTTTTCCAGCTATTAAGTCACGCATAAATATATCAAATTTCATTCTACTGGCTGGATCAAAAACAGCACCAAGAGCCCAGACTGCAGAAAAAAGTGATGAACCCTAAAAATAACAAGAATTTAAATATTCGTATTTAAAAGTCCGCATAACCTGTATTTATTTCTTGGTATTACTTACAATATAGTACTGTCTAATGTACTTAGGATCTGTGGTCTCCGTAGTGTAATTATTCATTAAACACTCAATCAAAATCAGGTAACTATGTGCCAACTGTAGATCTCCAGTGGTAACTAATTCCCTGCAAAATCTTCTAATAATACCAAAAAAAGCTCTAAGTATCCATGAAACAAGAGAAATTGCAAGCTCTCCTAATGACTCTTTCCAAGGTCGAAGTTGATTAAGCCAACTTTTGACTAAAACTTCCCATCCAAGTTGTTCAGGTTCCATATAAATCATCCCACAACGACTCACAGTAGCAGGCTAAAAGAAATGTTTTTTGCAATTTGAAGATCATAAAAACTTGATATTACTGATGCTTGCAGTAAATCCGCCACTTCAAAAATCATGCTCATTGAAGGCGGCATAGCAACGATTTCACCACTCATTAAACACAACTTTAATTGCAAAAAAAAATATAAAAATTACATACAGAACAATTTTTCTGCAAAAAGTACTCTTACTTTCTTATTGTCATCCAAAACTGTGTTCATATTTTCAATCCATACCGCATCAACTGGTCCATCAAATATTACCCACTTTCGAGTAGGGGATTGCATATAAGCAAATTCTTTAAATGTTGTTGCCAAAACACCATCGGACCACTATCAATGAGTCTATTAGAGCGTCGTTTTCTAAAACGTTACGGCATGCATACTTCATGTGAAATTGGATCAAACTGACCATACAATTGACCCATTGTAATTGATTTTGGGTTCATAGTTCCATAAATAACAGCTTCTTCATTGTCCAGGTTTTTTTCCTTCATTTTTGTCAATGCTTCGGAAAGAATGTGCAGTACACAAGTTTTGCCACTGTATGGTTGACCGACCATCATAAAACTGAAATAGTAAATTAAATTTTAAATAGTTTCGAGTCTTTATAAAAAACAGAATATACCCATGTCTAACTATCATCATTTCGTATGTTTGGATAACTTTTAAAAGAAACACTTCCGGATATTGCAAATTTCTTGCTGTGCAACAAATTGACACATTATCTAACATATTCTGAAGTTATTTAAATAAAAATTATTAAAATATAGAAGAAAGTTCAAATAAAGTTTAAGTTTTACTGTATAGTCTGGTTTAGGCAGCTTCACACCTGGAAATAAATCGGAAATGATTCCTTCAAACAATCGAACATCATAACTCAAAAATTTAGCCAAATTCACATCCAAAATTGACCGCAACAACTAAATGCGTATAAATATAAATACAGTACTTCAAAGTATCAATAATCCCCACAAAACATTACTAAAGTATCTTCTTGCTCCTTGGGATACTTGAATTTTAAATTAGCCGCAGCTACCAACACACTTTTTACAGCTCTCATCCCGTAATCGTAATGCGATTGCGATGACAGTTGTTCCGAACAAAGTCTGTATGTTGTCACAATTTTTACAGCTAAATTACGTGCATCGATAAAACCAAAAGAATAGAGACTAATTTCTCCAATTAATCCATAATCCGGCACCATCATTGCTACAGTTCGAAATAATGCCTAAAATATTTTAAAAACAACTCAAATATTTGAGGAAAAAAAGTAAACATGAGATTAATAACTTACTTTCAAGTTGTCTGGTAATTCCGATCGACCAGCGTAGCCCGGATTCATTGTGATAACAACATAACAAGTAGATTTAAGAGGCAACTCAGTTCCTTCAAAAACGAACGTTTCCAACTTAGCTTGAATGGCTCGAATGATGCAAAGAATCTGATACGATACAAAAATGTACTAATACGATAGAAAATAAGAGTATTAAAATTAACTCACTTGCTGAGCAACCACAGACAATACTTCAACATCAATTCGGTTAAATTCATCAAAACAAGCCCATGCACCACTGGCAGCCAAACCCTTAAAAAACTAAACGGAAAAAAAATCATATCATACATTTTTAATTATTAATTTAATAAATTAAAGTACTTTTCCCATAGCAATATAATCTAGCCCATCTGAGCAATTAAATACAACACACAATACAGCGAGGGCTTTTCCTAAATCCTTTGTCGTTTCAGTTTTTCCAGTACCAGCAGGGCCTTCAGGTGCACCGTGTAAGTTTAAATGATATGCACCGACCAGAGTACGATAACATCGATCAGTCAATGGAGTAATAACCAACCTATGAAAGAAAAACCAAAACTTAATGTATTTTCGTTAATGCAATAAAACTCACCTTGGGGAATTGCCCAAGTATTCATATGCATAATTAACTTCTGCATTTGTGATTCTTACACGAACATCATCGTCATCCCAATAATATCTTAACTGGGCTAACCATTCGAAATCGGATTCATCATCAATGCCTATAAATATTCCAATTAATCTGTTATAAAATATACTTTATATAAATTTTTACACTTACCCAAATTTGCCAATTGCTGCACAACATCTCTCGCATGTACATCCATCACAACTAAAGCACCTAGCGTAATTCTAGCTTGCTTAGTCAATTTTCCTCTAACCAAAGTAATAATTTCACTAATCTGATCATTTAAAACCCTAACATGGCCTTCCAACATCTCTCTACCCCCTGGCAATGTTTCGTGCACCTCAGCTGTCCAATAAATGGAGGAAACGCACAACACCACTTGTCCAGGCCATGATATAACCCACTCTTCCCGAGGCAGTTGATCATAATCCTATAATTCACAATTAAAATGTATTCCTCTTATAAAATTGCCATTGTTTACATCTTTAGAACGATCAATTTCATCGCGTACAGCAATCAGCATTTTTTCTTGAACCTGTAAATAACAATAACACATCAACAATAATTAATAATATTGATTTTTATTGAAGTACTTGTATGAGCCATTTTTCTACTGCTCCTCTCGCTTCATTTGTGTCGATCACAGTGAGATATTTTATATTCTCTCCTTCACCACTAAACATGGATAAAATTTCTAGTTTTTTCGTAAATTCTAATCGGTATATTCCCTCAAAGCATTTCTTCAAATGCGGCTGGACACGTGTAGGATCTTTAGTTTCCGACAAAATTTCAAGAATCTCATCATTAGATAAAAAGAAGAATCTATAATAAATATGTATAATCAACAATGAAAAGAAATCAAAAATTCAGTATTTTACAATTAAATTAAATGCTATATGATCGTTTTAAATTTAATTCGAATAAAGGTGATGACGTGTCTTCATATGATTTTCTACGAGTTAAATTTTTGGAGAATAAAATTAATGGTCTACAAAAAATAAACACCAGTCTTAGTAAATAAAATATAATTAATATATTAATTATCAAAGGAATTGTAACGTGTGTCAAAAATCTGCCGAACCTTGGAAAAAAGATCCGTTTCTTTTCCAAATATAAATTCAAGCCTACTAGAATTTGATCTAGCATTTGATTACATTCCTGCCATTGCTCCATAAAACCTTGCTCCGAGATGGTTTCTATTACCTGCAATCCAGTAAATCAAATATTTTATACGTTTTTTTTTAAATAAAACGATTAATAAATACTGTAAATAAATTATTAACAAAAAAGTACAAACTACCATTTTCTTTCTCATCCTCTTCCTTCTATGGAGTCCAGCATACTTAACGTAATATCATTAATTTACTTAAAGTTAAACTACTACTTAAAATTATTTTCTTATTTCTTGGCAGTTGCACTTACGTATGCTACAGACGTCCCAATTCCCTTCATTGTGTCCTTCCATATTCTGTCTACTTGCGAAAACAACTTTCCCTCTTCTGGCATTTGTTGATTAATGTCGGGCGAAGCAAAAATATTTTCCAGGTACATCCAATTCATCTGTGTTTTCTGCCATTCATCTAATGTGGTTGCTAAGCGTTGCAGTGTGGCATCCCATTCCTTTAAAATATGTTATTTATTCCTTAACACTTTTTTGTGATTAACCAAGTCAAAACATTACCTTAACCTCAACTTCAAATGGTTTTACATTCGGTGAACTCTTAATTACTTGAGTTTTCATTAACTGTTCATCCAATAAAACTTGAACATCTTCAACGAGCTTAAGCATAGGTATTCCCGAGTCTTTATATAAGGAAAACTGAAACTCAATTCCTTCCCAATCGGCAATCATTTTATAGAGCGCTTTTTCCAGTGCGAATTCCTAGATTATTTTAAATTCCTTAGTAAACTCACGAAAATAAACAACTCTAATTGAACCCTACTTTTATAGCCGACACCCTAACATAGTCTAATTTCTCTAAATGAGGCTCCATTCCCCATCTGAGAGCTTTGCGAAGTGTTGTGCCTGCATCAGGTGTCACATCAAAACCTAGTATTTTAGCCATTGCATCCCAATGACGTTGTCGTATTCCAGTATAGCATAAAATAGCAATAACAGGAATGGTAATCTGTTAATGTCAAATACAAAAAATTAATGTTTACTCCTGAATTGCACCTTCATGTTGTAATGCCTTAAATGAAGCAATATATTTTATTGCCTGCTCTGCCAATCTCATTGGATTCGAAGGTGGTAAATTATCTATTTTCTCTTTTCTCCTTTTATCTTTTTTTTGCATTTCCTCTGCATGCTGTTTTTGGATTATCTTAAATTGACGTTGCAACTTTTGCAAATCTTTGATCATTTCGTCGCATGCAGATTCAACCGCTTCAGCATCAAGTTCCAATAAAAATCCATCCATCCACCTATAAAAAAAATCAACTAATTAAAACTGATCATAAATTATAATGTGTTATTACATCTTTTCTGCTCTTTGCCACTTCATTATGAGATTAAAAAGTTTAGAAAATGGATCCAAAATACAAAACAAATTATCCAATTCTGGAAATGTTGTAGGTGGTATTTTAAATAATGCTTCTTCCTAATAATAAATAAAAATATGAAATAAATTTTTATTTAAAACAAAAAAAATTAATAAATACCAAGTTTATCTCATCAGCAAGTTCTCGAAAATCTTGAAGTCGTTTTTGCAAAGTTTTTACATCTGCTGCATATTGTGCCATTAAATTAAATTCGTTGTAATCATCTAATTCTATTAAGCGATGTCCCATCATTTCCAAATCCGATGTAATCTTAGTAATTCTACTTGTTAAAGCCTCTTCTAACTTTTCTCTATTAGCTTCAAGTATCTAACAATTTTTTAAAAATACAACTAATTAGTTGTTTATTTAATTTATTTATTCCAAGGCAAGCAAAATCTTACCAGAGTGCTTTGATCAAAAAGAACTTCGAACTTTCTTGGCAGAATCATCACATCATTATTAAGAGTAACTTCATGCTCAGTGAACAGAACTACGTCCAGTAAATACATCATTCGTTCTCTCGACTCCTAAAACAAGAAACAACAGTTATCTTTTTTTAAATACAATAACAAAATATTTCTCTAACAGCAATTGCATCCAACATCAACGGTACATCTTTCTTGCGAGCATTTTCCATGTATGCAACTAAACTAAGTAAAGTTTGCGTCGACTGAGGAATCGTATCTGCTTTTTCTTGCAACGACTTAAACCGTTTCATTATCCTAAATAAAAATAAACCAAATAATACAGAGTTTGCAACAGGTACTTTTCCCTTATAATTATAACTTTTCTTATGGTTATAAATAGTGTTACACACAAGAAAAAATGTCTAGTTTTTAGTACTTGCTTTTCTAAACTGTGCACTAATAACTAGACTTTTTTCTTTTGTGTAACACTATTCAATATAAAAAGTTATAATTATAAGGGAAAAGTACCTGCCGCAAACTCTGTAATATTTAGTTTCATTCATTAAATTTACAATAAAATAATTAAATTACGTTTGATTATCGTTGATATGGTCAGTAAGCATTCGCTGGATTAAAAGCGTGCGAAATCCTTTAACAACTTCAACAAGTGCATATTTTAAATCCAAACAGCTGACTTCGGCCAAATTGAAAAACATAAGATTCTCATATTTCAGTATAGTTTTGATAGTTTCATCAAATTTCTCTACATACTAAATTAAAAAAATGTCATAAACATCTAACTTAGATGTTGTTAAAACATGCCTCTCTATATTCATCAAATGTGTGTTCTTGTGCACAGAACGTTTTCAGTTTTCGCTCTGCTTGACCGTTGACTAAATAATTATACAGAGTGGCTGAATAGAAATAAAAAGCATATTAAAAATTCCAATTTGACCCCTAGAAATATTCTTACTCAATTCGTGTTGTAATGTCCTTAAAGGAGCAAAATGTTTTCGAACTGTAGACAACACAATTTTACTATGATATTGTATGATTTCATTGCTTAACGACGTGCTAAGAAGTTCTTTAGTATTATTTAAAAACGCTGTTACTGTAAGTATGTTTTGTCCCGTGCGACTGATCTGGAAATAAAATATTTATAACACAAAATTGTATAAAAGTTCAAAAAATTATTTTACCAAGTCAATAACTGACATATACAGGTTTTCTATTTCGTCATACGATGGATAAAAATCGATTTCGTAGTTTTCTAAAGACATTTGAATTTTTATTTCAGGGAATAACAGTTCTTCGTGAGTGTCGATGAACAAATATGAGTAAGCGGATAGTGAACGATCGAGTAAACTCTTCATCTAAAACATGCACCAAAAGTAATACAAAAAATACGTAATATGTAATGGATAAGATCGTAATGATGTCCCTTACTTGAATACACATTAATTTATGAAGTGCTTGAAAAAATCGTATTTTTTTTTTGGATTAATCGGCAGCTGAACTTGATCGCCTCGAAATATATCTGCGATCTTTGGAAACCAACTGAAATTAAAGTAAGCAATATTTTTTAATTGAAAATAAAATCTATAAACAGCATTATTTGTTAATTACGTTTTCATTATATAGTTTTCAGAGTTTGTAATATTTCTTCGAATTTCTTCAGCAAAAGTTGTAACGTCCACAGCTCCAATTTTTCTAAACATAAAATCTTTAAATGATAAATAATCAAAAATAAAACAAAATTATACCTAAAACTCGAGCAATCTACGATCAAATGCATTAACTCGCCACAGACTCCTAAAACACGAGCTAAAGCAGGATGAAGTCCAAATAAATTTTTTTTAAATAATCTCGAGTTTTAAAAAACGATTCATGCCATGGCGGTTCTTCCGTTATTCTATAATTTAAAAAAGATTACATGACTACAAACGATTAGTCAAAGTTTTAACAAAAAATTAATTTACACTGGCCAACCATATTCGTATGGTGGTTCTACAAGTTCAACTGGATTCAAACTTAATTTTACTTAAAAAAAAAAAAAAAAACACTTTTAATTTTATATTCGTTATATTTTATATAACATTTACAGTTTGCTTGCCGATAACTCTCCTCTGCGTCATTTCTAACTGAACTTTCTAATTCATTGAGCACCGCAATTGATATTGACCTCCGAATTTTATCATTTAAAGGAATTCGGCGACAAATACTTTCGTACACACGATCTTCTAATTCTGGCACAGGCGCTTTATAAAACTGTTCCTTGAGAAATTGCATAGTTTTCTAAAACAAAATTAGCAAATAAATCATTAAAAAATAAATCATAAAAAAAATGTAATTATATTTAACTTACAATTTATAAACCATTCGTTTCGCATAATAAATTAAATGTAAATTTCAAGTTAAATTAGGATTATTTAATATTTCCTTCGAATTTGTAAATCTTACTTTAAATTCCATTCTTGATGATTCTGGATAAGGATCAGGAATTTCTTCATAGTCTTTAATTGCATTTTGAACACGTTCACGAACTCTGACACCTCTTTCAGTGCTAAAATAAACAATTCTAAACTTAACCCATGTAATATATCTATATTTGAATTCATTCATTTACTAAAGTGTCATCCGAGCATTTTTCAACTGAGTCGTCAACCGATGTTGAAGTAGAAAATTATCTGTATATAACTCCTCTTTGAACTGATCAATATTCGGAATTGGAGGAAGAGCGGACACTTTAACAAATCCGGCTTTTTTCATCTTTTCTTCGTAAGTAACTGTACTTTTTCTAATTGGCCGTCCATGTTTTACCTCCGGAGGTGGTGTTGATACGGGTACGCGAATTTCGGGTAAACCCAATTTTGATTTCATTCGTTGAATTTCGAATGGCACTTTAACAGTGCGTAATTTTACTGGGTGTACTTCGGATGGTCTTGGTGTTTTTATCGGTGATTTGGATGGTAATTTGTCTACATTTATTAGCGGTGAGTTGTTTAATGCAACTCTGTTGGCCAACCGGCGCGTTAAATCCTTAGCGAACTCGTCACTTTCCATTTTCCTGAAAGATCGTTATTTCTAAATATTTCTGCTGTCACTTAAAATATCAGCTTCATTAATTACTCTTAGTCAGATCAAAAGTAACAGCATAATAATAAAACTTTTCCGTCAGCTAAAACATGTAGAGACACGTTGAACTTTCTTCAAAAGATTCGTTTAGGCAATTGCTATGGCAACGAATCTCGCGATGCCTGCATTTGTTTTCTCGTTTGGGATGCGCTATCTTGTGGTAAAATGGAATAAACCTAGCAAATGCTTTGTTTGCCAATAGATGGCAGGGCCATTCGTTATGGAATTCGAATATCAGAAAATAAAAATTTAATTAAAAATTTGTTACCTTTCATCAGTTCACTACAAGAATTATGCCTAATGCAGGACATTTTAAAAAACCGTAAATATATAATAATATTTAAGCATTTAACTACGTACTAAGTGTACTGTAGGCTGTAGTGCCATTTATAGTACGATAATGCAATAATAAAGAAAATCAATCAAAATCAATTTAACACAGTTCAACCACTAAAAAGTTGAATAAAAATATCACGTACAATTTACCTGCAACACTTTACGAAATAAAAAATGTAATAAAATTAAATTAAATTAAACTCATAAAATTGATTTGTCGTTCAGGATAGGTCATCGTCGAAGGCCAATATGGGAACAATCCGAAGGAGACGATATTTTTGCAACGGATGAAGCACCATACGAAATTGACGAATTTCAATATAAAGTTTGACTTCCTCAACTAAACTCTTCCTAAATTTTATTTCAACTTTTTTATTTATTTCAGCCTATGAAAAAAGACTTAATTTTCAAGCCTCATAATTACTTGATTCCTCGTGCTGCTAAAAGAAAGAAGTCATCATCGATTTCCTGTGATTCAGTCTCTCGTTCGAAATCCCCTGTTGAAGTAAAGGAAAGAAAAGATCCTGATGAGCAATTTGAAGACCTATTGAAAAAGATCAAGTACCGTATGGAATTCTTTGCCCTTTTTTTCCTGTCTAGATTAACTTTTTCAATTCTATTTTTGTAAGCTTTTCAAAAGCAGACTTCGATCCACCGCCTCAAATTATACAACCCAATCTTATTAATCCACCATACGTTACTGGGGATGTTTTCAAATACTACAGACAGAGAGCTTCTACTACCTACGATCTTGCCTTCAAACCACCACCACATGACTGTGAAAAGACAGCTTCGTTTAAACCCTACTTTCTAACGAGGGATTCTAAAGATGACGTTCCCTATGATTTCGCCAATTTTAGGAGAACTCCCTTTTCACGTACCTACAATTACATTACTTTTTTCCACAAATTTAATCTACTTACTATATTATTCTAAGATATTCGGTTCACAAATAAACGAGGTATATTCCCGTTTTTGCATGGACCACCTATGCCTGATGTCAGAGTAATTCAATCAGAGTACAACTTAAGATTTAAAAATCATTTTCCGGTGAAAACTCCAGCCACAAAAGGTATAAATAACGAATTAACATTAATTATTCGAAGATTTAATCATTTTTCCCCTTAGTTATTCCTGAAAATACACCAAAGTTTCTGCAGTATTTGACTTAAATTGTTGTATAAAATTATTTCAATAAAAAGTGCCATTGTTACTTCCAAACATTTGTATGTCATTTTATGAGTAACCATGGAAACTTGCAAATGTCGACATTTGCATCTATTTCCAATGTTATTTCTGATTAGTTCTCTGAAATTTAGTGCCAGTGAACTAAATTCAACAAGTTTAGAACATCTTTATATAACCTCGGATGATTTTATTTTTAATCAATCTGATTCAACTAGCCTATTATCAAGAGAGCTTTTCCAGAATACAGATGAAGCGAGACAAGCGTCGCCCACTGGAAAGTGTCCAGATAAGAAGAAATGTGTCAAGTGCAGAGTCAGAACTGCACCCAATCCAAGTACAAACAAATCAAAGCGCTATTCCTATTCTATTAAGAATGTAATTGCTTATTCTCTACTTAACACACTTACAAAGTATCAGCAAACTTAAGTCGGGTATACACTAATTATATTCGACTGATGAAGTACTGATTAATTTGTTAACACAAGCGTGCAGGTGCAGCTCACAGTTTGGTCGCCGTGGGCCGCTTGGGTGGAGGTCGAACAGACAGGCGCCGCCCGCGCTCCTCCATCAGCTGTCAATAAAATTATTCACTCACGCCTAATAATTATTTCCCCGAGTTATTAGTGTTTGAGTTTGCAAATGTATTTTAAAGACACGAAATTTTTTTTTTTTTTAAAAAGGATTGTAAATTTTGCTAAGATATGTCGCAAAATTCTAATTACGGTATGTTAATAACAAAAGAGATTTTTAGTCTTGCCGCTCTGTCCGAAGACCAAGAACCCTGAGCATTTTTTACATTTTACATTTTTTACATTTTACTCCATTTTGTCCCATGGCCAACTCTCACATTTAAAAGAGTAATAATACTTTAATTTCAGAGTTCTGATATTCCATTTTAAAGTATTGTTACTTCAAAAATGAAGTTTTTCACACACCAAACACTCGTTTTGGAGTATACCATTACTCTGATTATGGGGTTGGCCACAGGATAATGCATAACTCCAGAAATGGAGTAAAATGGCGACTTTTTTTCTATGAGTGTAACTATCATCTCTATTGCACCAAATCTCGCCTGATTCCCCTCGACAATAAGCGTCTTTCCTTTTCCGCGGTGGAGGAGAAATGGGTGGCTCGTCATGTAAGGATACGGCCAAATCAGAGGGGTCAACATGCGAATCGTCTGATCTCGCACTCTCCGCATATTCCCAATTTTGATTAGATTGATCGACTTTATCTTCTGAAGTTTCATCCATTTTAATGACCATCACGTGAACCTTGGGATTAGGTTTATCCGTTTATCGTCTGCTTTCGGTGCTTTTTTAGTCGAACTCTTCTTCAATATTTCTTCAAATCTGCTTTTCACTCTATTTGACATAAATACAAGTTTCTGCGCCATATGCCCGTAATTAAAAGCAAAGTTTTCTTAAAAACCTTGTAAAATTTGCAGTATTACCGAAAAAACGTGTACTGACTGCTGGACAGTAAATTTTGGACTGAGTTTTAAAATTTTTTAAAATTTCTGGATCTAATTTCCAGTTGCTTAAATCTTTAAGGCTGCCGTGGACTTAAGTTAACATCATTTATTTGTTGATGATATATGATTGAACTCATGGCATTTGTTCTATCCATTAACGGACAAGGCTATAGAAACAAATTGTCTCATTATAATTTTTACGTCACTTTTCAGCCAACCCCAAGTGCACCTGTTGCGGTAATCCAAAACAATGTCTTCACCAACATCTGTGCGTTCCAATGGAACTATTTTGCGCTAAAGGCCATTATTTGAGATATTCCGATAAGGAAATTGCTCACGTGTGTTTTCCTTGTCCATTGGGTCAATATTGCAAGTAAGAACTTAAGAAGGCTTTGGATTCTTATTCTTTACAATAAAAACAAAAGAAATATACGCATAGCCACCGATATTGCCGCTACAAATGCATGTCGTGTAACGTTGGTCATGAAGCAGCAGTATCTGGAGCAACTCAATGCACGCCGTGCAGAAAAGGCGGGTTGTTTTGGAAGAAATTTGTTTGTGTCAGTTGCATAAATGTATAATTTTGAATTTAAATTTTGCTAGGATTTTTTAAAGCTGAAATTACCGATGTGGAGTGTCAAGAATGCCCCTATGGATACAGCACGAATAACAGCGGTGCCAAAGAGTGTTCGGTAGGTATAGATACTGCAATCAATAAAATTACAATTTTGAGTAAAAAAACTGAATTTTTTTATACCGATTTTTCTACTCGTTCAAAATCGTTACCGGTATTCCTGATTCATTATTTAAGGCTGAAGACGGCATTGGAATTGATGAGCCAACGGAATGTAATCCAAGTCATTGCATTCCTTGCAAAAATCTTCCTCCGAATGCTGTATTGGGTGAATTACATTTTGATTTAATTTTTTTTCTTCTTTTTTGTTAAGTTTTTTTTTTTAGATCATGCTTTGTGCACTTGCTGTCCCCAAGGAATGTGTACCTATCGAGAAAAATGTACCGAATTCAACATACCATGTGAACATGGTCTTTTGAAAAAAGATGACAACAGCAAATCGTGTCAGTTCTGCCCTCATGGAACTTATTGTGATGAGTAAAAATAAACATCCCTTTAATTTACTTTCAAAAATCAACAAATCAGCTCATTTTTTCTCGTCCTAGACAATCGTGTACTACTTGTAACCCATGTCCAGCTGGAAGCGAAAAACCACACTATTCCAATAAAAAATGCCAACTGTGTAAACCTGGTGAGCATTTAAATAAACTATTAATATAAATAATTCGTTTTTTCTCACTCTTTACAATTATTTCCACTTGGAATTGTTTTGACATTTTTTAATCAATTTATATTTTAAGGTTATTTCAAAGCCACTGAAGGAAGAGAAAAGTGCAGCCCGTGTCCTCCAGGACACTACAGCATTTTTTCTGGAAGCCTATCTTGCATTGAGTGCCCTAGAAGCCATTTCTGTCCAGTTAATGAAATACTATCGATACTACGTGAACAATCCTCTTATATCAACCATTGCATTACAGTCATCAACTCAACCGCCTTTCATTTGTCCAAGTGAATACACTTGTCCTGCAGGCACTTCATTCCCTACATCAAAGACACCAGAGAAGGAGGACGTTTTAATGAAAGTGCGCATGTATGCGCCACCTTCTGGCACCTCCATCAATGAACCCTTAATATTACTAAAGCTGTGCCATATTTATCTACTTTACTGCGTGTTGTAAATTGTAAGTTATGTCATAAAATAGCAAAACTGCGTCAAGTGATGTATTTTTAGGGGAATATAAAAGGAAGTTTTAAAATCAATTACTTATTTGACGTCATTAAATATTAAGTATTGAAATTGAATAAAACGTCGATACGGTCCCTGCAACGACTGAACAAACCCGGAAGTTGGCAAGAGAAAGTGAATGAGTTTTAAAATCGATATTGAAGCTGAATGGGCCAAGTTAAAGTGTACGCATGCCTGAGATGAATTGTGGAACAAAGATGGCTGCTAAAAATAGATCGAGATTAAACGCGCAGAGCGAGACAGCTGGAACGCAGCCAGAAAAAAAGAATCAGGCGCTCCAAAAACAGCAGCTTAGAGTATTAATAGATTTAATAAACTCACTGAATCATAGCCAACTAATTCGAACAGTAGAATTCAAAGTGTTAATCAATAAAAGTGATGGCTTCGATGGGAATTAATTGGAAAGGCGTTTTGTTTATTTAGTTTGACTTTTCTTTATATTCACTTTGATTCACGCTTGAAAGAACCTCCCGTTTGCACTCAACTTCACGTGCCATTAATCGGTAAAACTACTGACGTCAAGTGCGGCTAAATTATAGGTCTAATTAAGATGCGCTTCAGTAAGTCAAGACTCAACGGCACTGGATAAAAAAGTCTTTTGTAGAATTATAATCTCTCTTGTTTTCACTGGATTTGCCGCTTTTCTTAGCTTAAATTAGTCAGTAAGATAACAAAATCACTATGAAAAGAAGTAATTAAGACTAATTTAAAAGTGAATATAATAATTAATTATATTTCTTCTATTCGCCTGATGTGCATGCCATTCATTCCACTGAATAGAGCCATTACTATGACAAAAATTACCATTAAGATATCAAAATTCATCGAAATATTCTGAGAATTTGCCCTTTTGTACTTTGCTGTAGTGCCAATGTACTGCAGCGTAGCTTCGGTGCTAAATTCATTGATCAGGAGTATCCGACTATACTCAATTTCAAATGAAAATTAACGATGCTATTATATTTTTAATTTATAAAATTCCTTAAAGAAAAAAATTAGAGGTTAGCAGACAGTTTTATTACAGCTTTCCACAGAAGCTATCATGCTTCTGACCAATCAACAGCTACATTTCCTACTTCATTCTTCTTGTTGATAGCCCCATAAATCACTTTGTTTTCTATGGGATTACTTGGACTTGAAAAAATCAATAAAATATTTATAAAAAATCAAGAAAAGTAATAGCCACGGTGTAAGCTCAACCGATCATGGATCCGTGTCTCCTCCGTTTTATTCATCCATTTTTTGTCTTCCTTTCATGGTTTTGAATAGAGCGTAAGTAGAAACAGGAATCAATGACTCCTTTTTAAACCTGTCTTCGTTTATATTGCTTTTTTTTTCATTTGCTCTTTTATTTAAATTAGAACAAAAAAAAAGAAGAAGAAAAAAATCTGTTTGAATAAAAGTTTTCAACGAGATCGGAAGATTCCACCAATCTAGTTTCAAATTCAATAAAATCGAATAAAATGCACTTAGCTCAATGAAGCATTTAACATGACAGGTAAAAGAGCAGAGCAACCGAAGAAAATGCATTGGTAACGTTGAATAAACCTAACGAACTTTTATATTCCACTGAATATAGCTGCACAATTGAATTCATTGGGCTCAAAGAGTCAAAATAAACAGTCCATGGGCTTAACTGAAATCATGTAGAAAATCTCTTCTGTTTACTTTTTAAAATTAATTTGTCCTGTGTTTCAAGAGGATATTTTAAAACTGAAAGCTGTTGTCAATAAATTTTGCAGTTAATGTTTTCCCCCCTTCACAAACAGGACTATCATTTACAAACTTACAAGACCAAAAATAAACCTGCATGGTGTGTGGGCGGGCAATTGGCATGTAAAAAAAATTATAAATTACTTTTATTATAACAACTAAGATTTAGTGTTTTTTTTTTATTCTTATTTGTTATGTCAAAAACCTTCGTAAAATTAAAAATAAAAATAAAGAAAATAAAAAAATTACTAAAGCAGTTTTTAAAATTTATTCTAAAATCAATTTCTGCTGTATGTAGAAAAGAAAAATAAAAATAGTTGACTTGTATTAAGTGTGAGTTTAGATTTAAAAATTGCTTTTTCTTACGGCAATGTAATTTGAAATTCTACTGCCTGAGTGAGCAAGTACATTGCACGTGACAAAAAAAATCGCGAAGCCAATATGGAAAAAACGGTAAGGTCAGCGCCCAAGAACCAAGGACGATCGCGCTTCAAAGAATAATACAAAACTTGTATATTAATGTAAAAATAAAAATTAAATATAATATTTTTTTGTATCGGTTTATTTAAAAAAAAACCTGATTAAAAAAAAATACTTTTCCCCACAAGATTGTTTAAAATCGAGAATAGAATATCCATCATCTCCAAGCACAGTTGCATTACCATCGACCGCATCTCCCTCTTTTCTCTCGACACTTATCCCACGAATATGCGCATGCGTGTCCAGAATCTGTAGGACCCTGATTTCATTCACCACACCCATGCATCTTCAGTAACAACTCTAACTCTGACGTCATGTGCAACCACGTACGTAGAATTTTTCTTATCAATGATAAATGTGAAAGACTTAGTGCACCGAGCCAATAAACCGTAGAAATTGTTATTTTTGCAGTAGTATGTTTATAGACAGCCATCTTTTAATTGCTTTCATGATTAAATTGATTTTCCGTAGCCTAAGAAGACATGTTATTGATTTCTGATTCTCTGGAATCGGGCCATGTGTTCAAGTTCAGTTAGTTTTATGTTGAAATGGATATTTTGGAGAATATCACAAGCACACTTGACATTTCCACGCCTTCTATGAAAACTTGCAATTTGATATTAAATTATGTTTGTGGTTTTGAATTTCATTGATATCATAAATAACATTTCTAGCTTGTGGTGTGTTATAAAATATGTTTTTTATTTATTTATTAAATGTTGTTGGAATCTAAAAATAAATCTGAAAAAATTGAAAATCACAGATTTTTAAAGAGGCGAAAATATAAACATTCTCATTTATATTGCTTAACGCTTATAAAGTAAGAGTAAAAGTATTTATTTAAAGTAATGAAAAAGTATTTAAAATTTCATTCCCACTCTACTGTACATGCCTGTTCAACACCTGTCAAACATCATTATTAAATGCCAGTATTTAGTATGTCACCTTTGTCACCCACATTTATTTGCTAAATTATTTAAATAAACAACGTTATCTCTTAACCCTGGAGCTTAACCCTGGAGCAACAATGTCCTTCCCCAAGCTCAAATAAGCTGTTCGAGATAAAAAATAATTTTTTAAAGGTGTTCCGAAAACTTTA